>JAMPIV010016667.1:0-143041 GCA_024509875.1 Oreohelix idahoensis | reverse complement strand
ATTCCTCCGTGTCCCCGGGGTTCTCTACCGATTGTTCTTTCGTCTCAGGCTGCTCGCACAATGTGGAGTGCGAAAAAAATTCTCGAGAAGCTAACTACGTTATCTTGGGGAGTTCCCTGTAGTTCTTTGGATTTCGTTATTACCCGCCCCACGTTGAATTTCTGGAAGATCTGCTGTTCTTGGAATCCAGCGTGTATATCTTTTCGTGGAGAGGAAATGCTGCATGCGGGGTTTAAAGGTACAACAGAGTGATCAGGGGTTCTATGTATGACGTAGGCCAATAGTTCTGTTGTCATTCATCGGGGTCAGGGAGGAAATGTCATTTGTATTATCTTAGACGTACGTCACTACACTCTGTCCCGCTGCCAGTACGTATTATAAATTAATGTCTACACTGTCTTAATGCACTCTAGGACGTCCTATAACTTCTAAACAACTGGCACCACATGCACGGTTCTCTTTCGGTAGGCTTGCCCGGATCGGACTGCATGTGGCGGGCCGCGTGAATTCTGGCTTTAGGACTCGTCGGTTATGCGGGGGCACCCCGATGCTGGGGGACGACGAGGTCTCGGTACGGGCGGAGGGAGGTCGGTGGGGCGGGGAGCCGGCATCGCACAGCCAGGAGGGGGGGCAAGGCGGTTTATGGTTGGGGGGCGAACACGCGAGACGGGGCACGGTAGTCGGTGGCGAGTGGGGGAGGGGGTTGATATGTACGTGGGTGTACGTGTCGTCGGGATGGAGATGGCGTGCACTGAGTGATGGATCATTGCTTGCCACTGCCCAGTTGATATGTCCCTAGGCGGGGGGGGAACCGGTAGGCGGGTTGGGGGACGGATGCGTATTATAACACCTGGCTTAGGATATACCTGGGGGGGTGGGGGTGAGGTATCGTGCGTGTGAGAAGGGATGTGGGGTGTGGGGGGCAGCGGAGGGTGGGGGCCGCGCGGGCTTGAGGTCAGGGGCTACATGGCGGGCTGGGGGCAGACATGTCGGTAGGGGCAGACCGGGTCGTTCGCTGAACCCTGGGAGCGGCACGAGGGCGGTGGGGCGGCGTGCCGGGCGTAGAAGGTGTTGGCACACTATTTTGACACCGGGGGTGGTGGCGTGGGCTGGAGTCTTTTCACCGCAACATAGTGGGGCCGGGTTTTGGCAGGCTTTTCGTTTTTTTGGTTATTTAATGCGTGTATTCACTTGGACTTTTGTGGAGAGGACAGTTAACAGTTTCTCCAGTTTTGGGCCGCGTCGCAAGGGGGGACAGTTGGTACGTTAGCAACAACAGTAGATATTATGGTCGCACTTGTTTGTATTACAGATAGGGCGGCACCTTGGGGAATGTAAGGGTCAAGTAAGGGAGCGACACGCTCATATGGATAGTGCCGGGAGGGGCTGGGATTCACATCTGTCTAGGAGGGGGGGTCCTGGTTGCGGGGGGGCGAGGCTGGCCGGCTGGCGGCTCTTCTGGACTGGGGCTCCGCTTGCGTTTTTGGACCCAGGGGGTTGGGCACTGGCGAACACGTAGGAGGTTTGGTAGAAGGTACGGTTTTTGGGGTGCTTGGTTATCATTGGAGGGGTTTAAATAGGTTGGAAGTATACAGGCTGGTTGTGGGATATTGGTCTGACAGGTAGTCGAAGGGGCGGAGTAGTATGGGGTCATTTTTTTTGTGGGGGTTGGGGGTGTTTTCGTGAGCATTGGTCGGTGTGGCGTAACGGGGCAGGTATGCGAGCGGTGGGGGTGGGGCGCAATCATGGGGTGAGCGGCAGCCCCCTTGCACTTTGGGCGTGGGGCTGCGGGGGGATGACTGGCGTCCACGGTTTCCGTGTGTTTCCGCAGGGGGTCGGGCTGTCACGGTCGTGCTAAAATAAAGTTCTTTTTTGATTGAGTCCCCTTACCTGACTTCATCGTTTGAAGGCCACTTTGCATCCTGATAAATCTTGTGGAAAAACACATCTGGTCTTCCAAATCAGACTTCTGGGCATTATACAATTTCTGTGGACTGTTGTTATCTTTGTTTGCTCGGCCAACTGGTCACCAACATTGGACGCCCCAGCTTGGCCCAGGTGTGGAAGGTGTGAAAAGGTTCTCCAGGCTGATTATTAAAAAAACCCAACTTGGGCATGTAATATTCATAGGCTGCGCCACAAAAGGGGGAAATGGTTTAGCATGCTGGCGGAAAAAGGGAAGGAGATGGTTACAATCAAAGAGTTGCCGACACTACACGGAGCTAGCAGACTGGAGCAGGATAGACAATCAGAGAGTATTGTGACAGCCCTTTTGCCAGTGGCCAGCCAATTATCTCAATGACCTGGTTCGTCAGGCAAGCCAGAGCAACGACAGTAAAAGTTGGTCGCGGAATTAACAATCCCACCACTATTGGGACTGGGAAAGGCGGACAAGAGCGACCCTGGGAGATTGAGGGGTCCTGATAGGGTTGGCGCGTAGGTATTGGTGGTGAGGGGGGGAGGTCGGGTGTTTACGCTCTCCGGTCCATATAGGTACAGATTTAACACAGGGGACGGCGTCGTGTTAGTTCGTATACCTGCCTATAATGCGCGCAGCTAGTGAGAGCGATGGTGGCACTGGGGGGGTAATGGGGGTGGGTGTGGAGTATTTGCTCGAGTGGTTAGTGGCCGTAGCCTAGTTAGGTACGGGGAGGTGTGGATCTGAGTGGGTGTTGGTTGGATTGGCGGCGGGGGGGTTGGGGGGGTAAAGGTATTGGTGGGAAGCGTAGGGATTTTTTAGTTGTTCGTTTTGACAGGGGAGTTGAGACATTTTCGTTATTCTTTGGGTAGGTGGCTTGTAACTCAACAGCTGAGAGTGTGCGGGGGGTTGGGGTTCCGCTCAGCGACGTTTGGGGGCGTTTCAGTGAGGGGACTAGTTGGCGGGGAGTTAGGTGTTAGGGTTTTGATGTTTGATGGGGCAAGTAGTAGGAGGTCGTGGTGGTAATGGTGGGATTGGGGTTGTGGGCATGGCGGATAGGATGCATGATGCTCAAGTCTGCCCTATATGACGCATACATCTTTCCCTTTCATGCATCCAACATTAGTTGAAACATCTGTTAGAATTGATACTCAGGGAGTGATCAATAAGGAGCAGTTGTTATAATATGAAAGGCAACCCAGGGATTGGGATGGGGGTAAACTTACCAAAGTGTCTATTCGTTTGGGGGGGTGGGAGTGTCTTGGCAATGCTGTTGGCATGAGGCGTCTGTGCTACGGGGGGTGGCGTAACAGTTAGTTGTGAGTCATTTTTTTCAAGACATTGGGGAGTGATCATTGATACATGCCTTTTGGAATATGTGGTTGCGGGGAGGGGGACATGGACGATTTGGTGGGTTTTTAATTGGTCAGTGGGCACCGAAATATTTCCTCATCAACTGTTCATGTCGGTGGGTGCAGCCATGCACCTATTCGGTCACCATATACTGCTCGGCTCAACTAGTTCAATACCTGCCTAGTTATCACAAGTTCAAATCACTCGAAAAGCTTTCTATTCATCTGAACCCCCCCCCCCCGGTTCCACAGCCCTACAAACCCCCCCCCCCCCACGGAGCCTCCAACAATCCCCCGTGCCCCGCCCCCCCCCCAAACTGCATTAATTGATACAAGTGTCAAACACACATCTTAAGCGCAATTCTATGTAAGCAGACTCTATAGTAATAATATATATATCGTCAACATACTCACTACGACAACAGTTTTCTTCAGAACGTCCTCGCCTCAGAGATACCCTCCTCGACATAACGTATGACAACTTGGGACATTTTATGCATACATGTGAATCATCGTATCCATGAGAAGCATTTAGAGACACATGGGCTGTGTAGATTACTCACCATTTTGGTAACACGTATCATATTATCATATCACATTATCATCATTTCGCTTTACACCAGTTCATTCTTAATTAACTACTACTTAATTAACTGCAATTTTAATATCTCATCTGTGTGTTTTGTGTGAATCATCTTTTACCACCATCACGTTCTAACCATTACTAACCCTATATGTGTGGATATTTAATTAATAAACTCAACAATCGTTTGATCATTATCTAGTTTGTTAATGTATCACTCGTGCTGTCGGTGTTACATATTCACATACATGAACATTTCTCTACTCAGATGAGGTTGGGAACTTTTTCTGTTACGGGATCTAAGAGCAGAAGCTAAGGTCGTGGGGAAACAGAACTCTTTCCATAATTAATTAGAAAACACTGTCCAGTGGAAAGCATTCGCATTCCCGTCTTCTTGTCCCTATCTCGAATAGGTCTTTATTCTTTCTTAACTAGCCAATTTCTAGAGACCTTCTACCTAATATTTCATAGGCTATTCCTGGCAAAAACTACTGTCGTAGTTGCCCCAATACGCACCACACGACAAATAGCACAACTAATAAGTACACAAAATGCGCTCGCGTAGATACACTACCATTTATCAATAATCAAATGAGGTTCCACGGCCCACATGTTTACATTATTGGTGTAACCTTAGGACTTAACCTTATACAGTTAAATTATCTCAAAAAACCGCTACACAAATCCTAGATACTGCTAGCTTATTCATAGAAAAATTATAGACACAACTTACACTACACTGTATAGTTTAGTATGAGTAAGCAATTGATGGCACTCCTGACTAATAAAACTTAAATTAACTCCCAAAAGAAAGCTAACTCTAACGTGCTAAGATCTTACCGAAAAACTTTCTACTCGCTAATAAGTTATGAACATACCCAATACCGAATTTCTCTGGCTGAGCAGACGTTGAGGCGTTATTCATGGCAGAAAATTTCTTGGGACTCACGCGCTAAAGACTTAGACGCTGTTATTTATAATAGAAATAGCTGATGCAATAACCAACGCGGTGAGTCATCACGTCGCGTCTATCTATCTGAAACCGCTTTCGACCGACCTTATGACCTATTATATTTCTGCACATAAATTAAATCTAAACATCCAATCGTTTCCTACACTAACCTATGCCTCGTGTTTACTAAGCAAAACGCGCAAAATTATTTTCGGCTCACGCGCAGAAATACTACGTAACATTAAGTAATCTTCTGACCTGCTGTCCACCGGAATAATATCATTGGTTCTGCGTACCTGGGTTGTGTTTTCCCCCATCCCTACCGTTAAAAAGGGGTAGGTGAAAGTCGTCCGATTTTATCCTAACATCCAAGAAAAAATTTACCCAGAATTAATAAATATGAACGCGAACTTCTAATAATAATTTAAAGAACCCCAAAAAAAATGTGAAGGAAAAGAAAAATGGGGCGAGTTGAAAATAAAACATACAGTAACTCCTCACATTAATCAAGAAAATAAGAGGCAAACAAAAGTCTGAAAAAATATATAGCATTAGGCTATCTCTCATCACATAACATGCGTAATGGCTCTATCAGTGTGGGGGAATATCAAATATTTTGAGTACAGAAAACACTTACATGTTCAATAATGGAAGCACATATAGAAGTTAAGTAATGGAAGCACCAAATGCAAATTTACCTAAAAAGGAGTCTAAGAAAAATCAAATTTGGATGACAGATGACATCTTGAATAAAATGGCAGAAAGAAAGAAAGCAAAAAACACTCCAGAATATAAAACAATAGACAATGACACAAGTACTATGTGTAGAGAAGCAAAAGAACGGTGGATAGAAACAAAATGCAAGGAAATAGAAGACTTGGAAGCAAAGCACATGACAAGAGATATGCATGAAGAAATAAAGAAATTATCAAATCGGTCGCGGTTTGCACAAGGAGGAAGCTGTATCAAGAACAAAAATGGTGTAATATTACTTGATGAGAAAGACATATCAAACATATGGACAGAATACGTAAAAGAACTATTCGAGGACAACAGAGGTAAAAAACCATCACCAATTTCTAATGAAGGCCCAAACATTCTCAGATCAGAAGTAGAGAATGCCATTCATATGATACAAAAAGGAAAATCAGCAGGCAAGGATAACATAAAAATTGAAATGATAGAAGCTCTGGAGAGCTTTGGTATAGATACAATCACAGAAATATGCAACGATATATACAATACAGGATATATACCATACGACATGAAGACATTAGTTTTTATAACATTGCCCAAAAAACCAAATGCAACAGAATGTTCAGACTTCAGAACAATCAGCCTGATGAGTCATGCAATTAAGATACTGCTCAAAATCATACAGGCAAGAATAAAAAGTAAAGTAGACAGCGAAATCCAAGAAGAACAGTTTGGTTTTAGACGGAACAGTGGAACAAGAGAGGCAATATTTTGTCTAAGAATATTAGCAGACAAATATACAGAGGTCCAAAAACGTATGTATATGTGCTTCATTGACTATAAGAAGGCTTTTGACAGAGTCCATCATGAGAAAATAATTGAATGTCTCAAAGACATAGGTATTGATGGAAAACATATAAGAATACTCAGTAACCTTTATTGGGAGCAAACTGCCACAGTAAGATCGGGAAGGAATTATTCACCATACATAGACATAAAAAGAGGTGTCAGACAAGGTTGTGTGCTGTCTCCCTGCCTATTTAATTTATACACCGAAAAAATTTTCAAACAGATACAGGAAATACCAGGACTGAACATCAGTGGAAGGTCAATAAACAACTTTAGATATGCAGATGATACCGTGTTGTTAGCTGAAAGCGAACAGGAGTTACAAGAACTAGTGAAGCAAGTGAACAGTATAAGTCATGAATATGGACTCGACATTAATATTGAGAAGACAAAAACTATGATAATTAGCAAAACAGACGATAAACCCACATTAAAGATAAGCGTAAATGGGAAAATCCTGGAACAAGTCAAGAGCTACGTATATCTTAGTCATATAATAACAGAAGAAGGCAGATGTGAAACAGAAATCAAGAAGAGAATAGGAATGGCCAAAGCTACATTCAACAACATGAAACATATACTGACATCCAAACAGTTATCTCACAAATTAAAACTGAGAATCATAAAGTGTTATATATATTCTGCATTTCTGTATGGTGCAGAAACATGGACGATGAATAAGCATTTGGAAGAAAGAATTGAGGCTCTTGAAATGTGGATATATAGAAGAATGGAGCGTATCTCATGGAAAGAGATGAAAACAAATAAGGAGGTCCTAGAAAATCTAGGTATGAAAAGAGAACTAATGAGGGAGGTCAAAGTTCGGCAGCTAAAATACTTTGGCCACATAAAAAGGCATAACACCTTGCAGAAGACCATAACAGAAGGGAGAGTTGAAGGCAAACGTGCAAGGGGAAGACAGCGCTATAAGTGGGAAGATAACATCAAGAGATGGACAGGAAAGAGTCTATCAGAGTGCACCACCAAGACAAGAGACAGAAGACGTTGGAGATCCATTACAGCCAACCTTCGTTGTGGAGATGGCAACTGATGATGATGAATGGAAGCACATATAGATGTTGAGTAATGGAAGCACATATAGATGTTGAGCAATGGAAGTACATATAGACGTTGAGTAATGGAAACACAATAAGACGTTGAGTAATAGAAGCACATATAGATGTTGAATAATGAAGCCCATATAGATGTCGAGTAATGGAAGGACATATAGATGTTGAATAATGGAAGCACATATAGATGTTGAGTAATTGAAGCACATTTTGATGTTGAGTAATTAAGCTCATTTGGATGTTATGTAATTGAAGCTTATGTGGATGTTGAGTTATGGAAGCACACATAGATGCTGAGTAATGGAAATATATATATATGTGATGGGGCCGAAAAGGAGACGCCCGCCCCCTACCTGTTTCTAGGCAGATTTACATTTCTGGAGAGCGCGAGGCCACTCCTTTGTTGAGACATGTGTTTCTCTGGTTGCTCCCGGTGGAGCATAGAAACACCAATGTGGCTGGTGTCTATCACAAGCCGACAAGAAGCATTTTTATGCTATTGCAGTGGTTGTTTCGGTAACGATGTGTTTCATGTGATGAGATTCCCAGTCGCACCAGTGGTCATATACGACACGCTTGTTGCCAGGCGCACCAGTCGTCACATTCGACATGCTTCAGAATGCAGTAACGAATACTGATGTGGATCGGTTACGAGGCAGTAGCTTATTCTCATTACTGAGAGTATTTGTTGTACATATAGTTGAATATTATTTTATGTCCATTTTATGATTATTTAATTATGGTTATGTGAGGAATGGTTGTGAGAGCACGCTGGCTCACTTGAAGATATATATTTCTCTTCTCCGCTCCTGGGGGAGCATGGGGCCACCAGTGTGGTTTCATCCGTATGAAGCATTCAGATGCTCGTGCAGTAGTAGTTTCGGTAGCAATCTGTGTTACATGGTGAGATTGCCAGCCCCACGCACAACACCTTACTAGTCTCATTGGACGACATGCATGAGTGTGTGTGTGTGTGTGTGATAGCTGAGTGTGTGCTCTTGCAGTAGTGGTTTCGGTAGCAATCTGTGTTACATGGTGAGGTTGCCAGCCTCATGCACAACACCATACTAGTCGCACTGGACGACACGCATGAGTGTGTGCGTGTGTGATAGTTGAGGGTGTCAGGTGGCGTGGAAGGATGAGAGTATCATTATTTAACTATGATTTTAACTAGCCGCTGCTTTGTTTGCTTCTCCAGAATTAGCAATCGGGCACATGCTGGGTGTTTTGTTTTGTTTGTTTAGTGTTTGGTTTGTTTAATGTTTGCTTCAGTGTGTTTAAGTGTCACTGATAGAGTTGTAAAAATAAATACAGCCCCTGCCTCAGAATCAAGAGTTTTTATTGTTGTTCGGGTCGGTGCGAGTGTGAAAAGAGAGTGATCACACATCACAATATAATCATCATCATCATCTCGCCCACCCTATCACAATTGGCGTCGTCGGCAGGATAAGGCAGACAGTGACACTGAGCAAACAGCAGACGAACAAATAGTGTAAACACCCAGCAGTGCGGTCCGGCAGCAAGATGGCCGCGAGGAGCACACGTGCTACGAGCAAAGGGGAGCATGAGGATGCAGATCCAACACAAGTGGTCGGAGCATCAGTGGTGCCAACTGAGGGATCAGTAGCAGGTCCACTGCCCCAGGCAGGACACGGACAGTACATGTTGGTGTCAACCCACAAGAAAGTGAGAACTTTTGGAGAACGCACAGGGCCAAACGCGGAGGACTATGCAAGGGAGGTTAGAGCTGCATGGAGGTCCGGCTACATGAGTAAGGAGGATCAAACCGATGTGATACTCGACAGTGTGACCCCAGTTGTCCGCAGGGAGCTGCGGATACAAGTAAGAGACAATGACCCAGAGGCAATGCTTCAGGCCATACTCAGGGTGTATGGAGAATCGAGGAGCACCCAAGAACTAATGGCGCTATTTTATTCAGCGTACCAAGGGCCACGGGAATCGGTGCGTGAGTTTGCCCATAGGCTGCATGAGATATTTGAGCAGGCAAACAGGGGCGCAGGAGAAAGCCAGTGGTGTCAAGCTTGACGAAACAGTGCTAAGGGACCAGTTTGTTGCCAGTCTAAGGGACGACTTGACGCGGAGAATGATGGAGGACAGCGTCCGGCACGACCCTGCAGTATCATTTGTGTCCATAAGAGATGATGCTCTGAGATGGACTGGGAGTGGTCAAACAGCAAGAGCTGGGATAGCCACAGTCACTGCATCCGACGAAGAAATGGCACCCTGGTCACATGAAGGAAACGCCGTAGTGGAGCAACTCAGAGCAGAGGTCGCACAGCTGAAGCGCCAGATGGCTGAAATGCAAGACAGGCAGAGAAGGCCGGCGAGGGCCATCCGATGCTTTCGGTGCAAAAATTTAGGGCACGTCCAGAGGGAATGCCCACAACAGGCACTAAACTAGACCCCTCTGTGGCTGGGAGTCAGGCTGTGGAAGGGGAGCTTTGTGACTCGAATAGAAAGAGTACAGGTAGAGGGGCAGACAATCACAGGTTGGCATGAGGAAGAATGTAAATGGAAGGAAAGAGCCTGTTTCTCCAAATAATAGGGAGACTGAGATGTTGGTGCGACAAGTGGGGGTCATTAACAGGAGGACCATCTCTAGACGCCACGGGGACAGCCGCAGGTACAGAAGTAGAAAGAAACGTCATTTATGGAATGGCAGCCAGAGAATCAGGTGCTATAACTGCGCTGATTTTGGGAATCATATAGCTGCCAGGTGTCCATGTGGTCCTCTACCTAGAAGATGTTTCCAATGCAAGTCAGCACAACATTTAGTGGCGAGCTGTCCGTTTGGTAACTCTGCGGCTAGGGCATCACACAAAGTGGAGCGCAGGCAGAAGGACCGCCACTCAGAAGGAAGGTTAGAGATTCAACCATCACAGGAAATGTCGACCAGCAGCGGACCAAATCCCCAGGAGCTTGAAGAAAGAAACGTGAAGGGAGAGCACCAAGAAAACCGGATCAAGATGGTAGGAGGTCGGCCTGAAGGAGTAGTGCTGATGGAAGGGAAAGAGGTAAATTGTGTGTTTGACACAGGTTCACAGGTGTCTACCATCACAGAGCAATGTTTCAGGGAGATGCTTGGAGGGCTCCCCTTGGATGAGGGTAGATGGGTGCGCCTGACAGCAGCACATGGTGCCACCATTCCATATATTGGTCACTTAGTGGTGGACATACAAGTTGGGTGCACAGTAGTGAAAAACTGTGGGGTTTATGTTGTCAAGGAAGTACAAGGACCTAGAAACCAGAAGAAAACACCAGGGATCATAGGTACTAATGTCCTTGTGGAAATCTTAAACATACAGAACATACTAAGATGGGACCCTCCAAGGGATCAGGGGATGACGCAGAAGTCAGACTCTATAAAAGTATGGGTAGCTGGGAGAAAGCAAACCCACATACCTGCTCGATCGATCAGGGCCATAACAGTCAAATGCAGGAGAGGAGGCCAGTCAGAAAGTAACAGAGACTTAGAACACAGAGGGCTGATTATAAGTCATACATTGACTGTTCTTAGAAGTGGGTCCTGTGATATTCAGGCCATAAATTTGGGAGATGAGGACTTGTTTTTAGCTCCCGGGACACAAGTAGGAATACTGACAGAAGCTGGGGTGGACTATAGCACATATTTCAGAGTTGTAGGAGCTCAAGAGGTAGAAATGTCAGCAAGTCCACCATACACGAATCCAGAGCAAGAGATGTGCCCAATTGACCTGACCGGGTTTGAGGGCAGTGAGACTGAGGAGCAGGAAGTAAGAGCATTGTTGAGACGCTATGCCGATCTTTTTGCCACAGATGAGACAGATGTAGGGTACACGGACAGGGTAAAGCACAACATCCCATTAACAGATGACACCCCAGTTAAGCAGCCTTACATGAGAATACCTCCTGCTTTCTATAAAGAGGTACAGGATCACCTACAAGGATTGCTTGACAAACAAATAATCAAGGAGAGTTGCAGTCCTTGGGCCTCCCCAATAGTTTTGGTCCGGAAGAAAGATGGTCGGCTTAGACTCTGCGAAGCCATCAGGGCACTCAACAGCAAGACGAAGAGGGATGCATACCCTCTACCCCGAGTAGATGAGTACCTGGATGCGTTAGGAGGAGCAAAGATATTCTCATCGCTTGATCTGGCAAGTGGTTACTATCAAGTAGCAATGGATGAGAAAGACCAAGAGAAAACCGCCTTCACTACCCCTTTTGGACTTTATGAATACGCCAGGATGCCTATGGGTTTAGCCAACTCGGCCAGCACCTTTCAACGATTAATGCAGAGCAGTATGCATGATTTAGTGTTCCAGCTGATACTAGTATACCTTGATGACATTTTGGTGTACTCTGCTGACTTCACTAACCATTTGAGCCGACTGGAGAAAGTATTCTCTAAGCTACGCCAGCTAGGGCTGAAGTTGAATGGGGGAAAGTGTAAGCTGTTTAGGACGACAATTGAATTCTTGGGGCATACTATATCAGCAGATGGGATAGGAGCTATGGAAGACAAGGTGAAGGCTGTTCAAGAGGCCCCTGTACCACGTTCCCAGACTGAGTTACGGTCATTCCTGGGATTGGCCAGTTACTACCGCAGATTTGTGCCGGGCTTTGCAAAGATAGCCAAACCGCTACATGATTTAGTAGCTGCGCTCAATCAAGGCATGCAGACTAAAAGACGAAGTAAGTCACCCATAGGAGAGTTGTGGACAGAAGAGTGTGCTGTAGCCTTTGAGACACTGAAAAAGGCACTAACCTCCACACCGCTACTAGGGTTCCCTAACTTCTCGCTACCATTTATCCTGGAGGTAGATGCATCATTTGAAGGATTGGGAGCAATTCTCTCGCAAGTACAAGATGGAACAAAGAAAGTCTTGGCATATGCAAGTCGCACACTTCGACCCTCTGAAAGAAACTCAAAAAGCAGTATGAGACTGGAACTGCTAGGTCTTAAGTGGGCCATGACTGAGAAGTTCAGAGGTTACCTGCTAGGATCACAAGTAGAGGTATTTACAGACAATAGGGGTCTGGCCTTCTGGGAGAAAGCTAAACTGGGAGCTATAGAGCAGAGATGGATGGCCCAGATGGCGATGTTTAACTACACAATCCGACATCGGGCAGCAAAAGCCAATGGAAATGCAGATTATTTGTCCCGTTTTCCTATTGAAACCGCAGGCGAGGAACTGGAGGATGACGCAGATGTTGCAATAAGTGGCATAACAGCTGAGGTTATCGGAGAGTTTACCCAGATACCATATGAGATAGGGTTGATGACAGCAACAAGCAGAAAGATATCAGTGAAAGGGTACCGGCCGAATCAACCACAGCACCAGCAACCACTCAAGCATTTCCCACCTATTCGCGTGAGGAATTGATAAATCTCCAGGGAGCGGATGATGTGGTAGCGATGGTTAGGAAGATGGTAAAGGATGGCACCAGACCTGCAGGAAAAGATGCTCGAAAGATCCCCTTGGCTGCAAGGAAACTACTTAATCAGAGTAACCGGCTCGAAGTGACAGATGGGTTGTTATACCGGACAGTGAAGGGATCAGATGGATCCAGCATAAAACAACTGGTAATACCTGAGTCTATGAAACCACGGATACTAGACTCTGCTCACAGGGTGGGCCATCAGGGAAGAGAGCACATGCTGCAGTTGCTGAGAAGTAGGTGCTTCTGGGTAGGCATCACAGCTGATGTTGACGTCTTTTGTCGCAGATGCAACCGATGTAACGTCGCCAAGGCACCTCAACTGAAGTTTCATGGGCCATCGGGAAACTTGATTGCCTCCAGACCGCTTGAGGTGGTAGCTATGGATTTCACACTGCTAGAGCGGGATTCCAAAGGGTTTGAGAATGTATTAGTGCTGACAGATGTGTTCAGCAAGTACACCATTACTATACCAACAAGAGACCAAAAAGCAACAACAGTCACCAAGGCCCTGGTGGATAAGTGGTTCCAGTATCTCGGAGCTCCTCAGAGGATACACTCTGATCAAGGCCGGACCTTCGAGTCAGCGATAGTCGCAGAGCTGTGCAAGGTATATGGAGTCCACAAGAGCCGCACTACAGCTTACAATCCTAAATGCAACGGGCAGTGCGAGCGCTTCAACAAGACGTTGCATGATCTGCTGAGACCCATGACAGCCGACCAGAAGCGAAGGTGGTCTGAGCATCTAGCGGAGGTGGTTATGGTCTACAACTCTACCCCCCACTCTTCGACAGGGTACTCACCATACTACCTTGTTACGGTATATGATATTAACGCCGTCTGCTAAAGGTTACCAGACGTGCAATTGTAAAGGTTAAGACATTTAATATATTGCGATAGATGTTTCAATTACTGAACGCTTCATACACGATCGATTATGACGTGTATAGCGTTGTTTAGGACACAGTCGGTAACTAAGAAACCATACCCTTTTTACATTGACCGTCAAGCTGTTAAGACGCGTCTGACTTTCCTTCCAATGTTGAGCATGGTATTGCCATACAGATATATTTTATGCAAGTACGGACATGGGTCAGTCCATTGCTATTACGAAGATTTGAAATGATTAAAGGTCAGTACGAAAGTGAAAATTAAGGAAGGATGAATTACAGTCCATAGTATTTGATTTTACCAGACTCATAGACTCACTGTCGGCCGTTGGAAAACCCCAACCGCGCGTGCATACAGCTATGACAATCTGCATACAGTAAATTGATTATTGGACAAGGACTGATAGGATATCTACATATCTATGCCATATATTTTCAAGTTATAATATGTACCTTTGTGATCAACATGCATGAATCGTCTTGACGTGTAAACTGTATTAAATATTTGTGGACTCTATGAACCGACTTGTCACATCAATCGTATTCCCAGGTTCAATTATTGTTCAGAATCTTCCACCCCTGCATTCGCGTAATCTTACATAGAAGGCACGATACACGATCACTCAAGAATATCAAGAAGATAAAACAATGGCCAGACATTTATAACTGTTTTATTAATATCACATGGAACATTGTTCAGAGCTAACCAAACCACGCCTTGCAACATTCCACTTGCAACAGTGGTGCCCGGTGTCTGGGGACGAGAAAACAACCAAAAACAAAAAAAAATTTTTGAATGACTTTCGAAGGAAATATTTACGATCAGTTTTCGATCACATAATCCAGCTGAAGATGACGTGGAACTCAGTCTAATGCCTAACAACGCGACGTCACTGAAATTCGTGTAGGTGAAACTATCGGAGAAACTGAAGTCGTTCTTTTAAGCCTAACCAAGGGAAAAATAAGTCATTTGAAGCAGACACAAGAAATGGACTACAGGAGCAGGCAGTCAGGGGCATTAGCCTAGCTGTTGACGACCTATAGCACTGATCGAAGCAACGGGAAAGATAAGTCTAGCTGTTTAAATTGTCGTCATTGCAAAACCGTAATACTGAGTCCATTTTGCTTTGATCAGGCATGTCTATGTATTTTCATGTATATATGTTAAATTTGTTTTCCATCGTATGTATTTGTTACTAATCGTGGGAGGTAGGGAGGATGAACTGAAATTAAATTCTGCGGCTCTCACGATGCCTGAATTAATTTCGGTCGTTTCTTAGGGCAGTTAAACGATTGCACCTTTGGAAACCCCATTGAGGTTTGACATTGGACTTGTTGTCCAAATCTGCTATCGTTTGACGATTTTGCGTTAGCTGTACTGTCCCGTAGATAATTGGTGTATTTTATTCGTATTCAGTTAATAATTTTATTCAGTTCTGTACCATGTTCGTTACTATTTCGTCCATTCTCCTCTGACTATCATTTATTTTATGATTATTAAATTTTCGTCCGTTATGAGTCCTGTGACGTCATCATTTTTTGCAGTCATTTTTTTTTTGTGTGTGTACCTTGAATATTCAGTTGACCTCCGGTCAGACCTTGCCCTTCATTTGGTCTGTGACATTTCCGCTTATTTTATTTAGTTCATAAATTCATTTTTAATTGTGAAAATGTCTTGTTTGCGTCTTAACATTGTTTGTACCCTTTAGTTGCATCATTGCTTGTCTGTCCTCATAATATATATTAATATTACATTAATAATATGATAATTATATGCAATAATACACTTGTAATTTAATTTAATTAATTTTTTCTGAAATTTAAGGTTAATATGGGACATTGCATAATTATGCAGTGATAGTCCAAGAAAGTAGCACTACAATTTATCATAGATGCCTAGGGCATAATAATATAATATATATATATTGACAAAATAAATAATCTTATAGCTACCTTTGAGGTAATAGACCCAGTGTATATTATTTAATATACTTTTCTGGTACTAAGAGAGTGACTTAGTACATTGAACAATATAATTCCTAGTAATTATACCCAACATTATTGGATATTGAGATTAATTGTGTGATATAATTACATTATATTTAACAGATATCATAACTATTTATGATATAGTATTATTTAGATACAATATTGTTACAAAATATTGTCTATTAGATGAACTTAGACATTAAGTTCAGTACTATTGTGATTACTTATATTGAATATTTCTAAGTTGAGTAAGTATAATAATTACTCTGAAGCTACTATTGACTAATTTAATCAGTAATTATCAATAATTACTTACAGATAAAAGTCAAAATGCTTACTATAGACCATTTCGTTAAGATTGGTCGTGAATATGGTTATAAATCTCAAGAACTTCGTCAGTTTGCTGAATCAGAACTGGAAAAATATGAAAGATAAGAAGAAGAGAAAAAAGCTGCATTAAAGAAAGAGGAAGAAGAGAAAAAAGCTGCATTAAAGAAAGAGGAAGAAGAGAAAAAAGCTGCATTAAAGAAAGAGGAAGCAGAACTTGAGATGAAGCAAATTGCCAAGGAAAATAGATTGCGAGAGATTGCTCAACGTGAAAGAGAAGAGCAAAGAACAATCGCCAAACAGGAAGAAGAGAATAAATTGAAACGAGAGGAAATTATTTTACAACAAGAAATGGAATTGGCGCGTATTAAATTGGAGACAGCAAGATTACAAGCACAAAGTGCTGATGCAAACCAGAATAATAACGCACAAAATGGATCATCATCCAGCCAACCTAAACACTTCTACAACTTTAAATTACCCATTTTCAACTTGAACGTCGACGACCTTTCATCGTTCCTGGCATGTTTTGAACAGACTTGCAAATCTAACCATTTGCCTGAAGAGTCATGGGTACTCAAATTAAATGAATTCTTGGTTGGAGAACCACTGACAGCTTCTCAAAATGCTGACCCATCAATAGCTAATAACTACGGTGCTATTAAGTCCTTGCTTTTACGAAGGTTTCACCTGGACGAGGAACACTGTAGGTTGAAATTTAAGGGAATTTTACCTGAATCTCCAAGGGATTTTGCAGGATTCATTGCGAACATACGCAATACATTTAATAGATGGGTTGAACTGGCAGAAGTCAACAAATCATACGACAAATTAGTTGATTTACTACTGCGGGATAAGGTGTTATCTTCGGTTAGCCAGCCATTTTTTGCATATTTGCAGGAGCGTAAACCAGGTACTATGGATGAGTTAGAAAAAATTTCTTTAAACTACTGTTCGGCACATCCGAATGCAACCATTTCTAACTCCTCATTAAGAGAACCTCTACCTGTGGCGTCTAATATGGCCTACAATCATAATAACAAACAAAGACATCACAGTGTAGACAGAAGCAGGTTCCAAAGAAATCACAATGTTAACTTTCAGAAGGGACATAATAATGATTTCAACAATAAAAATGAGTTCAACAGAGGTAGATCACGAGATAGAAATTATTCACCTCAAACAAACTACCACAATGGTCAACATAACACTCATTATAATCGATCACATACTCCCAATAATAATAGTAACTGGAATGGTAATAATCATGGCTCGAGACATCGAGATAATAGTTACTATAGAGGACGACGAGATAATTCTAACAATTATACTCGGAATCGATCTCATTCTCGGGGATCATCTCATTACAACCATAATACAGGGGCGGCAGTTACAAATAATACTACCCCTATAGCTCAGGTCCCACTTGACAATAATACAACACAGTCTTCTGCTGCATGTTTTGCTATTAATTATAATGTGGCAAATAGTTGCCAGCAATGCAATCTTATTTTTCAGAAGGCGAAAGAAACAGTGCTTAACTGCGGACATATTATACCACAGGTAGGTCTTGCAGTCAACGATGGAACAGGCCTATTAATTTTTAACAGAGGATTAGTTAATGGATCCGTCGTCTCAGTGTTGAGGGATTCGAGATCCACAACGATTGGTGTACGACAGTCGCTGGTACATCCCAGCTGTGCAACGGGGGAATATGTCCGTTGCATGACTTTTGGTGGAACAATAGAGTTTTACCCCACAGCTATTATTCATGTTAACACTCCTTTTTTCACAGGGAACGTGAAAGTATGTATGCTAAAAAAGCCTATAGCTGATTTGATGGTCGGTCGTATACACGGCAGTAAAGATTGTACTCCATATGAGATTATAGAATGGGAGAAACGTAACCTATGCACTGGAAACGCCGTGACGACTAGAGCGCAGACTCAACTCATGGAGAAAGTTGATGATAATAAAATGGATGCAGACAACCAAGAGGAATTTGTAGTCAATTCACCTATTGACAGGGAAACATTTGCAACCAAACAAAAAGAGGATAAATCTTTAAAAAAATTTTTTAAGTTGGTCGATAAAGTTGACAATCTATCCTCAGGTAATAATAACAAACATTGTTTTGTTATTAAAAATGACATATTGATTAGATGTTTTAATGACAAATCACAAATGAAACAACAAGTTATGGTCCCATATACTTTTAGACGGTACATTCTTCAACATGCACATGACTCACATTGTGCTGGACATATGGGATATACTCGAACACGATCTCGAGTACTGTCTTCATTCTTTTGGCCAGGGGTGTCAAGAGATATTTCGCAGTATGTACGTTCCTGTACTACATGCCAAGAAGTGAAAGCACGTGGAGCTTTTCACACGGCGCCTATTCAGGCTTGCGATATCTCAGTGAGACCTTTTGACAAGATGGCAATAGACATTATTGGTCCATTGCTACCATCGGCCAGAGGACATAGATTCGTCCTTACGTGCATTGATTTGTGCACACGATGGCCAGAAGCTATCCCATTAAAGACCCCCACTACCACAGATGTAGCTGATGCACTACATCTCATCTTTTCTAGAATAGGGTTTCCTAGAAAACTTTTATCAGACCATGGGTCGCAGTTTATATCTGACACCATGAAGGAAGTCATGAAAACTTGGGACATTGATAGGAATTTAAGTAGTATTTATCATCCGATGAGTAATGGTGCGGTTGAAAGACTTAACCGTACACTTAAACAACTACTACATAAGGTTACTGCTAAGCACCCTCATGACTGGGACAGAGCACTCCCAGCTGTTCTATTTGCTTATCGGGAGGTACCGCATGAACAAACTGGCTTCTCTCCCTTTGAATTAGTTTTTGGTGCTCCCCCAAGAGGTCCTATGGGACTAATAAAAGACTTATTAATTGACGACGAGATGACTCAGGACACTCAGTCATCTTACGAATATGTGATTAATCTTCGGAAGAACATTATTGAGTCTTGCCAGTTGGCAACAGCTTCTTCTGAGGCTGCAAAAGCTAAGGCTCGATCTCTACAAAATAAGTCTCGACGATTACGCCAATTATTCCCAGGCGACGAAGCTTATGTATTACTTCCTCACAATAACAATAAATTATTGATATCTTGGAATGGTCCTTACAAAGTCATTGATAAAATTTCCGACGTTGATTACGTCTTAGATATCAAGGGACACAAAAAGATATTTCATATTAACATGCTCAAGCAATTTCATACACGTCCTGAACACTTACAGTCAATTTTTCATGAACTAGATGACAACACAGTATCCACTTGTCATTATACTAACTTATCTGTCATCCAGGAAGAAGAATCTTCTTTTCCTGAGGTACAGTTACCGTTACCTGTACCAGTAGTTCAACCTACTGAATCTTGGCGGGATGTAACCATCTCTTCAACGGTTACACCGCAACAGCGTCTACAGATTGCTAATCTATTACAATCTTATCCAGATGTGTTGACCGACGTCCCGGGTCGCACATCGGCTATCAGTCATGACATTACTCTCAATGATGATACACCTATTCGTGTACATCCCTATTCTGTTCCTTTACATTTCCTTGCTAAAACTACTAAGGAACTTGAACAGATGTTGTCTCTGGGAATCATTGAGACTAGTAATTCGCCATTCTCTTCTCCATTAGTGATTGTCCGGAAGAAGGACAATAACATTAGACTATGTGTTGATTATAGAAAATTAAATGCTAAGACTATAGTTGACAGCGAACCACATCCACTTATTGACGACTTACTGCCACGTCTATCTAACGCAACTATATTTAGTAAGATAGACTTAACTAAAGGTTATTGGCAGATACCACTGACCGAAAAGGCTAAGTACTACACCGCATTTTCCACGCCACAAGGTCTATACCAGTGGAATGTGATGCCTTTTGGGCTTGTTAATGCGCCAGCTACCTTCATTCGCCTGATGCGACAAATTTTATCAGGTAGACCAGACGTTATTACATATATTGACGACATATGCTTGTTTAGTTCGTCGTTTGAGGAACATGTTTCGGGACTTAGATATGTTTTTGACACTCTAAGGAATTATCATCTAACTGCTAAACCTACAAAGGTGCAAATCGCGTGTAATGAGATAACCTTTTTGGGACATATCATTGGATCGGGATATATCCGAACGTTACCTAGTACAGTCTCCAAAATTCTAAACATAGCAGTTCCTCAGACGAAGAAACAGGTCAGGAGTTTGTTAGGACTTGTTCAATATTACAGTAGATTCATACCAAACTTGTCATCCATCACGGCTGTATTGTCTTCATTGTTAAAAAAAAGATATGCCGGTGAAGGTGACATGGACTGGTACATGCAATGAAACTTTCAACAAAATTATAAATTTGTTCTCACATGAACCAATTTTAAGACTTCCCGATGCTTCCAAAAGATTTTTCTTACGAACAGATGCTAGTAACTACGGCATTGGTGCATGCCTGCTCCAGAACCATGATGGCATTCTACACCCCACCTTATATATATCAAGAAAACTGAAGCCGGCAGAAACGAAGTATTCAACAGTCGACAAGGAACTTTTGTCTGTGATCTGGGCAATAACGAAGCTTGAGAAGTTCCTCCTCGGTGCTCCCTTCACCATACAGACGGACCAACGTGCTGTGGCCTCTTTGCGTCGCTCTAATCATAAGAGCCAGAAACTTGCCAGATATTCAATCATCCTACAGCCATTTGAGTTCTCCATTGAACATATTCCTGGCACTGAAAATTGTGTGGCAGATGCATTGTCACGTAATCCTATTGACGACGAATAATCAATATTGACACTCTTAACCTATTTTAATCAGCACTACATTGGATTGAACGAAGTATCAACTATAAAGGAACTAACCTTGCCTTTAATTTAAACTGTATATAATTCTTGGATGCTAGGATAAATGACATTTCTTTCCAACGTAAACGTTTGAACATTTTTGCCTAAAAGAATTCATCAGGATCAAGACTACGGATGGATCATCATATCCTATACTAATTAATTAGTTAACTTAACTTCTTAATTGAATTATTATCAATAAAATGAAATGTGAGAAAAAAATGAAATGAAAGAACAAAAAAAAAGAGAACGAAATACTAAAAGAAGAAATTATGAAAAGAGAAAATAAATCTCACACAAGTATTAGATTAATAATTTTTTTTTTTAATGTACCTATACATTATTTAGTTAGTTAAATTAGATAGTTATTATTCACTAACACTTAACACACACAATTAAGTTAAACTTATATTCGAATTTCTTTCTATTTCTTCTTACTTAGTTTGTCTTTTCTTCTCTCATAACATCGCGTTACATTAGAACCTTAATAATTTAACTCTTAATTTAATTAATTAATTTAATTTTAATTAGTCAAATTAATTCCTATATGACATACTAATACGACAGACCTTACTTTAATTTAATTTTCTCATTCACTATTAACATTGGACATTTATTTAGTTGATATAATAATATGTATAATATTGATATATAATGTGATTTATGATTAGATGACTATGACAAATAGTTAGTTGACACGACCGCAACACGGTTCTACTCAGAACATCGTCGGCCATATGTCACAATTGTGTTAAATTTTTTTGAAAAAATGTTAAGTCGGATAGATATTGAAAAAAAATCTATCGATTTTTTTTTTTCCCCGGTGTACAGGGAATTGTTACGGTATATGATATTAACGCCGTCTGCTAAAGGTTACCAGACGTGCAATTGTAAAGGTTAAGACATTTAATATATTGCGATAGATGTTTCAATTATTGAACGCTTCATACACGATCGATTATGACGTGTATAGCGTTGTTTAGGACACAGTCGGTAACTAAGAAACCATACCCTTTTTACATTGACCGTCAAGCTGTTAAGACGCGTCTGACTTTCCTTCCAATGTTGAGCATGGTATTGCCATACAGATATATTTTATGCAAGTACGGACATGGGTCAGTCCATTGCTATTACGAAGATTTGAAATGATTAAAGGTCAGTACGAAAGTGAAAATTAAGGAAGGATGAATTACAGTCCATAGTATTTGATTTTACCAGACTCATAGACTCACTGTCGGCCGTTGGAAAACCCCAACCGCGCGTGCATACAGCTATGACAATCTGCATACAGTAAATTGATTATTGGACAAGGACTGATAGGATATCTACATATCTATGCCATATATTTTCAAGTTATAATATGTACCTTTGTGATCAACATGCATGAATCGTCTTGACGTGTAAACTGTATTAAATATTTGTGGACTCTATGAACCGACTTGTCACATCAATCGTATTCCCAGGTTCAATTATTGTTCAGAATCTTCCACCCCTGCATTCGCGTAATCTTACATAGAAGGCACGATACACGATCACTCAAGAATATCAAGAAGATAAAACAATGGCCAGACATTTATAACTGTTTTATTAATATCACATGGAACATTGTTCAGAGCTAACCAAACCACGCCTTGCAACATTCCACTTGCAACATACCTCCTCTTCGGCAGAGAACCGAGGCTTCCTCTAGACTTCATGATAGGCACGCGCCCAGATGAAGAGCCGGAGACAACTGACGAGTGGCTGCAAGGTCACCTAGAGAGGTTGAACATAGCCCACCAAAAAGCTGCAGAGAGAATGCAGAAAATGGCCGCTGACAGGAGGGAGAGAAGTAATCAGCTTCCAGGCCCCACACCATTGCGAGTGGGTGAAAGAGTGCGGAAAAGAGTGCACTACACTGACAGGGCCAAAATACAAGACGTGTGGTCCAACGACGAATTCATTGTATCGTCAATTCCAGAAGCACGCGGTGGTCCTTATGTGATAAGGCCAGCAGGCAACGAAGATCTGAAGATGAGGGTTGCGGCGCACGAACTGAGACGAAGTGAGGACAAAGATGATTCTCCGAATATGGTAGATGCTACAATAGGCCTACCTGAGGCACCAGCTTCGCCAGACGAGACAGATCCTGGGGAGGACGTGCATGGTCTAATGCCCGAACCAGGCTGGTATGCCCTGCAGCCAATAGAGGGTCCTGCCCCGATACGATCTGAGAGGTTACAACTGAAGCGCCAGAGGGAGTGATGTTGTCGGGACGACAACAAAATCATGAGGGAGATATGTGATGGGGCCCGCCCCCTACCTGTTTCTAGGCAGATTTATCGCCCATATTTTAGAATTGCGCGTAGCACGCTAGTATGTAAAAATTCTGACGAGATAAGGAAGATTGATGAAAAGGCCATAATAATGCCTTTAAATTAAGTTGTGGTGTAGAATTGTGTTTTTGCTCTAGAAATAGTTGTGTATATTTCTGTTTTCGGCCCTTCTAAAGCAAATAATTGCGAGTGTTGTTTATGCGGCCAAATCCATACGCCTAGCGCGCAGTAAAGTGAGTGATTCGACCTGGGCCTATATAAAGAATGCGATAACCAGCAGCGGCCCTTTTTAAGTATCAGCCCAGAATAGAGAGAACGAAACGAGGCGCTCTGTGTACCATCACAGAAGAACACAAAGACATGACACGTGAGTTAATTTAAATTAGCATTAGTTTTATATAATTCCGAAATAATATCGATGTGGCTATTTTAATGTTTAGTGAAACAAATAGATAGATGTGTTACCAAAGGAAATGTCTTTTTAGGGCATTATGATTTAGTCTCGAAATGATAGATGAGTGAAAATAATGTTTGATCGGTTTTATTAGGCACGCAAAGCCCAAATCACAGATGTGAGAGTTTAAGAGCAATTATGTCAGTCATCAGACCGGGCAAGAAAGGCAAATTTAGTAGGAGAGTGTTTTATACATGAAACTGGACAGAGAAGCATCTATTACTTGAATTTAGATGATATTGGCTTGTTAGCAAAATATCAAGATGGCGCCACCGTGGGGATTGTATAAAAGCGGGGCCAGCAATTCTGCATTTAACACTCGTAGTTATCACTTAATGTTACGCAGTTTTAGATCGCCTGAATCGACACGTGGGTGAAGTATGTAATTTTCCCCAAGTAATAGAAGAGAGAGTTTTCGTGGTAAATTTCCTTTATGTGACGACTAGTTCTAGTTGTTAAGCCAAGAGTAATTATATTTTATTTCTTTAGTGTAAAAGTAATTGAGTGTATTTCACGATAGCCTACTTATCATAATTCTACTGTATATATTTAATGGGTTACTGTGAGGTGAGAATATGTATTTACATTTCTGGAGAGCGCGAGGCCACTCCTTTGTTGAGACATGTTTTTCTCTGGTTGCTCCCGGTGGAGCATAGAAACACCAATGTGGCTGGTGTCTATCACAAGCCGACAAGAAGCATTTTTATGCTATTGCAGTGGTTGTTTCGGTAACGATGTGTTTCATGTGATGAGATTCCCAGTCGCACCAGTGGTCATATACGACACGCTTGTTGCCAGGCGCACCAGTCGTCACATACGACATGCTTCAGAATGCAGTAACGAATACTGATGTGGATCGGTTACGAGGCAGTAGCTTATTCTCATTACTGAGAGTATTTGTTGTACATATAGTTGAATATTATTTTATGTCCATTTTATGATTATTTAATTATGGTTATGTGAGGAATGGTTATGAGAGCACGCTGGCTTACTTGAAGATATATATTTCTCTTCTCCGCTCCTGGGGGAGCATGGGGCCACCAGTGTGGTTTCATCCGTATGAAGCATTCAGATGCTCGTGCAGTAGTAGTTTCGGTAGCAATCTGTGTTACATGGTGAGATTGCCAGCCCCACGCACAACACCTTACTAGTCTCATTGGACGACATGCATGAGTGTGTGTGTGTGTGTGTGATAGCTGAGTGTGTGCTCTTGCAGTAGTGGTTTCGGTAGCAATCTGTGTTACATGGTGAGGTTGCCAGCCTCATGCACAACACCATACTAGTCGCACTGGACGACACGCATGAGTGTGTGCGTGTGTGATAGTTGAGGGTGTCAGGTGGCGTGGAAGGATGAGAGTATCATTATTTAACTATGATTTTAACCAGCCGTTGCTTTGTTTGCTTCTCCAGAATTAGCAATCGGGCACATGCTGGGTGTTTTGTTTTGTTTGTTTAGTGTTTGGTTTGTTTAATGTTTGCTTCAGTGTGCTCTTAGTCACTGAATGGGTTGTAAAAATAAATACAGCCCCTGCCTCAGAATCAAGAGTTTTATTGTTGTTCGGGTCGGTGCGAGTGTGAAAAGAGAGTGATCACACATCACAATATAATCATCATCATCATCTCGCCCACCCTATCACATAAAGATACTGAGTAATGGAAATATATATATATGTAGATACTGAGAAATAGAAACACAGTGGCCGTTGGGATATACGCTAATGATGATGCTTGATTGTTGTGTAGTAGGTTCGTATCACTACCCTAATAGTAGGCAGCTCTTTATGTGTGGTGGTGTTAAACTTCTGCTTTCTTTCCACATAACGACAACAGCGACAACAGCGTATAACTGACAAATGATGAATGATGTCACGAGTTGGCGAATGACTTCACTCGGACATCAGTATTATAGAACGGTGAAAACTTTATTAACAAAATAAAGTGGCGAAGATGAAATGATGAGCTGAACTTTCATCTAAGGTTGGCAGTTGGTACAGCCACATATTCAGTTCATTAATTGTACAATTGACTTGCTCCCTTATTAATTCGTGCTGCTTTTGTAGTTCTAGCTGTCACTAATTTGCTATGGTGGTCACTACTTGGAGAACTACTGCTGTCAATACTTTTCTGCTGTCATCAAAATTCTTCATCTATGTGAAATCATTGATCTCTCTAGCATTTTTTATTTCTAATTCTTCTGACTCTGCTTCTTATTTCTTCTGTGCTCTGCTTGACGTATCTTGGTGAGACTGGCCTACTGCCAGGGATGATAATTTTAGCCACAGCCTATTATTTCATATTTCTCAGGACTAACTGCTGTCTGTCGTTCTTGTCATGTACTAAACAGTTTATCATGTTGGTAACACTCAACATACTTGGATGTCTTGTAATCTCACACATTTCTCGTGCACTGGCGACACTGTCATTCTTGTTCACAGAATAAATATAATAAATATCATAGTGGCGTACCAAGCGATGGGGCGGCTAGACAATAGTTCATAATTCTGTCACCACAGAAGCAACGAACTCATTGGCATATTGTCTGGTGATACTTCTCAATTGCGCTTAATAATAATAATAAATTCTTTAAGCGCCAAACACGGCGCATAAGGCAGAAACCAGTGCTCTCCAGGTTGTTCGTTGTGACGCCACTCCTCTTAGCTCTTGCACATTATTTAGGCCCAACGTTCTTCCTTCTCTTATTATTGTTCTTCTGAGTGTTTCTTTTGGTCTTCCTTTTTTCCGCTTACCCTCAGGAACCCAAGTGAGCGCCTGTAGTGGTATTCTGTTGTTTTGCATTCGTAGGACATGACCGATATATGACCATCGTCTTTTCCTTATATAGTCGGAGACATATTTCTGCCTAGAGTCTTCTCTTATTTGTCGATTAGTCTTGAATTCTTTCCAACTGATGTTCATGAGTTTTCTAAGACATTTGTTCTCGAATGTATTCAGCTTGTTCTCCAATGATTTTGTTATTTTCCAACTCTCACAGCCGTATGTTAACACTGAGAAACATTTGAATTAAACAGACGAAGCTTGGTATGTATATTCAATGATCGTAATTTCCAAATGTTAGATAATCTATTGAAGGCGCTAGCTGCCAAAGCAATTCTAGTATGGATTTCTCTTGTTGTGTCACCATCCTGAGTCATTTTACTGCCTAAATAATTGAAACTTTCAACTTTCTGTAGTTTTTCCCCGTTCAAGATGATATCAAAGGTCTCGTTAGAAAAGTTCATAGCTTTAGTTTTAGAGGCATTTATTTGGAGACCAATTTTAACCGAGAGATGACACAAATTATTTATTGCTTCTTGGGATTGTCTTGGTGTTGAACTTAAGAATGCTACATCATCTGCGAAATCCAGGTCCCCCAGGAATTTTCCATTTGTCCATTTTATACCCAATTGTTCATTGTGGGTATAGTTTCTCATAACCCAATCAATAGCTATTCCAAAAAGTAGTGGTGACATAATACAGCCTTGTTTCACCCCTGTTTCTACTGTAAAACCATTCTGTATTCCCTTTATTTGTTCTAACACAACATCTTGCATTGTCATATAGCGCTTTGATTATATTCACATATTTTGTTGGAAAACCATAGATTGTAAGTATCTTCCACAATGATGGGCGGTGTAGACTATCAAAGGCTTTTTGAAAATCGACGAAGGTGATAATAAGTGGCGATTGCCTTTCCACTGATTCTTCTATAATTGTTCTTAGTGTGAATATTTGATCAATACATGATCGTTTCGGCCTGAAACCTGCTTGTTCTTCTCTGATTTTTTCGTCAGCATGCAATTTAAGTCTTTCTAACATTATGCAAATAATAATTTTCCAGGTACTGATAATAGAGATATACCACGCCAGTTATTACAGTCTGATAGATCACCTTTCTTCGGTAACTTTACAATAATACTGTCTTTCCATTGTTGTGGTGGTTGTTCTTCTCTCCATACTTCATTTATAATATCTAAAATTCTCAGGAGGTTGTTGTCATTAACTGCTTTAATCATTTCCCCTGAAATTTCGTCAACTCCAGCAGCTTTAAAATTTTTTAATCTTTTAACGGCTTGTTTGATCTCGTCCAGCGTGAATTCATCGCAAGTTATTGGCAAGGTGGTTGTGGATGTTTCATTATTAAAATCAGGTGTTACTGTTGGTGGTGGTCTGTTTAGCACCTCCATGAAGTGCTCAGCCCATCTCTTCATTTGTTCTTTTTCTGTTGGTATTGAATTCCCTAATTTACCTTTAACAGGTGTTTCCATAGCAGTAGGCTGGTGACATAGTTGTTTTGTAATTTGATAAAGGCACCTACTATTACCAGTTCTTGCAGCATTTTCAGCTTCTACGGCCAGTTCATTGATGAAATGTCTTTTATCTCTTCGAGTTTTTGTCTTCACTTCTTTATTTAACAAGTTATAAGTTAGTTTGCAAGATTCAACTGCATTATGTGTACTTGCCGCTAGTAGTTTAAGTTTTGCTGTTTTCCTTTCTTGTATTTTATCCCAAGTATCTTCTCTCATCCATTTTTTCTTTTTATGTACTAGGTATCCGGTGGTCGCTACAGCTGCTTCTGTCATTGCTGTTCTCAGTTGTTCCCATTTAGTATCGATTGTCTTGGTGGTGATATCGTTGTCAATTTTGCCTAAAGCATCGAAATAGTTGTTCATTTTGACATTATATTCCTTCTTTATATCATTTGATTGCAGTCTGTGTACATCTATTCTTCTATTTTTATTCGGTTGGTATAACTTCTTCAGTTTAATTCTCATTTTAGCTATGCAGAGGTTATGATCGCTTCCGATCTCTGCACCTCTGTATGCTCTGACGTCTTGAACTGATGAGCGAAATTTAGCGCTTATGCAGAAGTGATCTATCTGGTTCTTAGTTCTGCCATCAGGTGAATTCCATGTTATCTTGTGGATATTCTTATGTGGAAAGATGGTGTCTGCCACAACGAGGTTTGATATTTCACAAAGTTCTAGAAGTCTTTCGCCATTTTGATTCATACAGCCTATGCCATGAGTACCGAGATATCTTTGTACTCCATCGTTGTTGTCACCTACTTTGGCGTTAAAATCACCCATGACTGCTATTATGTCATGCTTGGATATTGTGTTGATGGTACTTAGAAGTGCTTCATAGAAGTCATCTTTTGTGGTATCAAGAGCGTCGTTAGTTGGTGCATAACATTGTACAATTGAGAGCTTGAAAAATCGTGTCTGAAATCTAGCTAATATTAGCCTCTCATTGATAGGTACCCAGCTGATAAGCGATGCTGCTGCTTTCTGTGTCATTAGGATGGCTACTCCCTCTGTGTGACGATTATCATTACTACCAGAGTATATAATTTGCTTTTTTTCTTCTGAAATATATTTTATGCCCTTCCCCGTCCATCTACACTCGCTGACACCCAATAAGTCCAACTTATAATTATCCATTTCTTTAATTACTTCTTCCAATTTTCCGTCTTGATACATAGTTCTTACATTCCAGTATCCAGTATCTTTACACAATACTTGGAAGACGGCCCATTCTAGCTCTTAACGCAAACGCGTTCAAATTCTGACTGACCATATTTTGTACCACGATTTGCAATTACAACTATTACCGAAGTTTCTAGATCAGACTTTCTCAAAAACAGTTCACTCGTTCCTACAAAATCCCGTGCAAACTTAACTTCGTTCAGCTAGCTGAAAACTTGAGTTCAGCATTTTCCCCCCAAGACGCGTAAAAACACTACTGTTAATGTTTTTTTTGGATTATCACCCTTTGCTTACAATTTTTAAAGTCAATAGAGTTTTGCCCTTTGATATAAATTTATAGTCCGTTAGTTTTCTTTATGCAAATTTTTGAAACTGGATTTCTGACACACGAACTCCCTATTACAACACATAAAGATGTTGAGTAATAGAAACACAAATATATGTTGAGTAATAGAAACACACATAGATGTTAAATAATTGAAGCACATATATATGTTAAGTAATAGAAACACACATAGATGTTGAGTAATGGAAACACACATAGATGTTGAGTAATGGAACCATATATAGATGTTGAGTAATGAAAACATATATAGATGTTGAGTAATGGAAACATATATAGATGTTGAGTAATGGACACATATATAGATGTTGAGTAATGGAAACGCAAATAGATGTTGAGTAATGAAAACCTACATATGTTTAGTAATAGAAACAGATAAGATTTAGAGTGATGGAAACAGATATAGATGTTGACTAATGTAAACACATACATATGTTGAGGAATAGAAACACGTATATATATGTTGAGTAAAGGAAGCATATGTAAATGTTGAGTAAAGGAAACACACATAGATGTTGGGTGAATGAAACACACATAAAAGTTGAGTAAAAAAGCACATATATATGATGAGTGAAGGAAACCCACATAGATGTTGAGTAATAAAAACATATATAGATGTTGAATAATGGAAACACATATAGATGTCATCATCATCAGTTGCCATCTCCACAACGGAGGTTGGCTGTAATGGATCTCCAACGTCTTCTGTCTCTTGTCTTGTGGTACACTCTGATAGACTCTTTCCCGTCCATCTCTTGATGTTATCTTCCCACTTATAGCGCTGTCTTCCCCTTGCACGTTTACCTTCAACTCTCCCTTCTGTTATGGTCTTCTGCAAGGTGTTATGCCTTTTTATGTGGCCAAAGTATTTTAGCTGCCGAACTTTGACCTCTCTCATTAGTTCTCTTTTCATACCTAGATTTTCTAGGACCTCCTTATTTGTTTTCATCTCTTTCCATGAGATACGCCCCATTCTTCTATATATCCACATTTCAAGAGCCTCAATTCTTTCTTCCAAATGCTTATTCATCGTCCATGTTTCTGCACCATACAGAAATGCAGAATATATATAACACTTTATGATTCTCAGTTTTAATTTATGAGTTAACTGTTTGGATGTCAGTATATGTTTCATGTTGTTGAATGTAGCTTTGGCCATTCCTATTCTCTTCTTGATTTCTGTTTCACATCTGCCATCTTCTGTTATTATATGACCAAGATATACGTAGCTCTTGACTTGTTCCAGGATTTTCCCATTTACGCTTATCTTTAATGTGGGTTTATCGTCTGTTTTGCTAATTATCATAGTTTTAGTTTTCTCAATATTAATGTCGAGTCCATATTCATGACTTATACTGTTCACTTGCTTCACTAGTTCTTGTAACTCCTGTTCGCTTTCAGCTAACAACACGGTATCATCTGCATATCTAAGGTTGTTTATTGATCTTCCACTGATGTTCAGTCCTGGTATTTCCTGTATCTGTTTGAAAATTTTTTCGGTGTATAAATTAAATAGGCAGGGGGACAGCACACAACCTTGTCTGACACCTCTTTTTATGTCTATGTATGGTGAATAATTCCTTCCCGATCTTACTGTGGCAGTTTGCTCCCAATAAAGGTTACTGAGTATTCTTATATCTTTTCCATCAATACCTATGTCTTTGAGGCATTCAATTATTTTCTCATGATGGATTCTGTCAAAAGCCTTCTTATAGTCAATGAAGCACATATACATACTTTTTTGGACCTCTGTATATTTTTCTGCTAATCTTCTTAGGCAAAATATTGCCTCTCTTGTTCCACTGTTCCGTCTAAAACCAAACTGTTCTTCTTGGATTTCGCTGTCTACTTTACTTTTTATTCTTTCCTGTATGATTTTGAGCAGTATCTTAATTGCATGACTCATCAGGCTGATTGTTCTGAAGTCTGAACATTCTGTTGCATTTGGTTTTTTTTGGGCAATGTTATAAAAACTGATGTCTTCATGTCGTGTGGTAAATATCCTGTATTGTATATATCATTGCATATTTCTGTGATTGTATCTATACCAAAGCTCTCCAGAGCTTCTATCATTTCAATGTTTATGTTATCCATGCCTGCTGATCTTCCTTTTTGTATCATATGAATGGCATTCTCTACTTCTGATCTGAGAATGTGTGGGCCTTCATTAGAATCTGGTGATGGTTTTTTACCTCTGTTGTCCTCGAATAGTTCTTTTACGTATTCTGCCCATCTGTTTGATATGTCTTTCTCATCAAGTAATATTACACCATTTTTGTTCTTGATACAGCTTCCTCCTTGTGCAAACCGCGACCGATTTGATAATTTCTTTATTTCTTCATGCATATCTCTTGTCATGTGCTTCGCTTCCAAGTCTTCTATTTCCTTACATTTTGTTTCTATCCACCGTTCTTTTGCTTCTCTACACATAGTACGTATGTCATTGTCTATTGTTTTATATTCTGGAGTATTTTTTGCTTTCTTTCTTTCTGCCATTTTATTCAAGATGTCATCTGTCATCCAAATTTGATTTTTCTTAGACTCCTTTTTAGGTAAATTTGCATTTGCTGATTGTATGCTTGTTTTTAAGCATTCCCATTTTGCGGTTGCTTTTTCTTCTGGGTTTTCTCTTCTATACTGCTCCATGCTTTCTGTCAATAACTGTTGGTATTTATTTTTGACTTCGATTAAATATTTCTGTTTTATATCTGGTTGTTTCAGCGCTGATATTTCTATCTGGGGTTCCTCCTGTCTTCTGTTTCCTGCTCTTTTCAGCTTTATATTTACTTTGATGACAACTGGATTGTGATCTGAATTTATGTCGGCGCCAGGATGTGTCTTTGCACTTGTGACACTGTTCTTAAATCTATGTTTTATCATGATATAGTCGATTTGATTACGTGTTACATCTCCTGGGCTTTTCCATGTGTATAATTTCCTTGGGTGATGTTCAAAAAAGGTGTTACATATGACCAGCTGGTTTTCTTCACAGAACTGGATAAGTCTGTCTCCTCTATCATTTCTTGTCCCTAATCCATACTGTCCTACTATTTTCTTGTATTTTCCTTTTCCTACTTTTGCATTCATATCACCCATTACTATCAACACATCTGTAGATTTGACTGGTTTAAGTGTGTGTTGTAGCTCTTCATAGTATTCTTCTATTTCTTCCTCGCTGTAATCTTTAGTTGGTGCATAAGTTTGTAAGATTGATATGTCGAATGGCTTTGCTCTCATCTTTAGTAACATCATTCTGTCATTGTGTGTCCAGTATCCACATACGTATTTTTCTAACTCCTTCTTTATCAACATTCCTACCCCTCTTTCGTGTTTTTCTCCTCCTGAGTGTATAAGCGTGTACTGGTCTCTTGTTATGTAGCCTGTATCCAAAAGTCTTGCCTCTGCAACTCCCAGTATATCGAGTTTCATGTCGGTTGCCTCTAATATAAGATTGTCCAGCTTTCCTTCTCCGTTTAAAGTTCTAACATTCCATGTTCCTATTTTTAGGCTTCTCCTACTAGTTTTTAGGTGGTCTTTCTCAGAATGCTCCCTTTCAACAGAATTTAAGGAACACTCGTCATTATGTACTTCCTTACTCATTAGAGGAGTTGCCTCTTCCCTGTTAATTTGTACAGTAGATTCTTCCCCAGGGGACAGAGAGTTCTCTACATATCGGTTCTTATCTTGTTGTTGTGATTCCATTACTTTCTGTAGGAAGTACGTGGTAAGGCCCCAATCTCTTCCACGGTGGCTAGCCATTGTCTTTTTCTATGTCCGACATGCCTCTAGTGCGCCACACACTTTGCTGTTTCGCTTTGCGAGCCGTTGATCTTCTCAGATTCCTCCGCCTCACTCACCGTCTCGGTCTTTGTGTACTAGGGATGGACATTCCCTTGAGTAAGATTGCTCCTACTCCACCCATGTAGTTTAGCCAGTCAGCCAAGACTGTTGCCCGGGATGTGGCCACCGCCGTACACAAGCGGTATTCTAGGAGCCATACATGAGCTAGACAAAGAGAGGAGAACCAAATAGGATCCTGACTATCCTAAAAAGGACATGGCTGTCTCTCACCGTGAGGTACTATCCCTCTCTCTTTATCCTACATATAGATGTAGAGTTAAGAAAATACATACAGATTTTAGTTACATGAAACAGATATTGTCACGGGTTGTCTCCCCTTGTTCTCCAGTGATGGTGTCACGGATTTCCTCCCATTAGTTCTGCAGTAGTGGTCCACCGGTGGCCAACACTCAAGAGTATCTAATATGGGTCTTCAAAGGTGTCTACCTTCGCACAAGATTACTCTTGGCAGAGTTGTAGAAAGAAGGATAATGATGTTTCTGTATCAAGGTAGTTTTCACAAGATATCTTCTGCAGTCAAGAACAATGCTGCATAGGGCCAAGCACTATTAACTTATAACTGATCCGTCGCCTTTTGGGAAGAATTAAGCAATGGTTTTAGCCCGTTCAAGCCCCCAACTGGTTTACTCCAGCAAAATTCGTTTATAACTATTTGCCCTGTAGATGTAAATATATGTCAAGATGTATATATATTAAAGAGTCTTGCTTATACGTTTGCTTTGATACCTATAATAACTGAATAGACAATGATTGTTTCTATTTAAAATAACACGTAACAAATTTAATAATCAATTAGTTTTGACAGGTTAAAATAACGATGGAATGATGGTGAATTTTAGATGTGTATAAAATTGTCTTCACTGAGACTTTGGTGAGGATTTATAAAAATTTTTGTCCTTTTGCTGTTTCATTTAAAAAGAACTTACCTGGTCTAAGTGAGTCCAACAACCGTGATTTCGTCAATTCTTTTGTGATGAGGGCACTTTTCCACACAACTCGTCAAATTGTAGGCGGTTAGATTTAGTCCCTGCTCTTGACTCACATTAGTGGCGTACAAACTTTAGTCTTGCAGTTTCGTACCACGAACTTTATGAAAATTAAAAGAGCAAATGGACTCTACTACGTACATTTGTGGGCTGCAAATTAGCAGAAGTATGGTCTCGCTGTCCTCCCACCAATGTTGGCCTCTCTGAATAATTAGACCTTTTGAGTATTCACAGCGTAACTCAGGGATTATGATTAGAAATCACCGCGATTCTTCTGTGTATTCTAATGAGAAAATATGTGCTTGGACAGGGCGAGAGCAATGGCTTGCCTGAATTACAATTAACAACGTACATATACCTCACAAATGATACTATACACTTTAGGCACATGTGATGTAATCATCACTTCTCATTGCTCCATTCGGAGTCTGAGGTTGCTACTGCTTTCGCTTTTCTGTATGAACTAGCATGAAGCAATCACCAGCGCTTGCTGTAGTGGTTTATGAATATACTTTTTTCATATGGAGGTTGTCAGCCACATATATAACTACTTAGCAAGAATGAAATGTCAAATTCACATTTGTAAAATACAGGTTCACAACGTACCCCAAATGGGATCTACAATCTCCTGGCACAGTTAGAATAGACACAGCAACTTAGGTTTGATGCTTCGAATCACTTGTCTGGGTAATTTTAGAAACCCTCTTATGACTTGATTCTGATTCCTTAAGTCTCCAGTCTTTGTATTTAAAAATGCGGGTTTACTTTTATGTTTCAAAGTTGTCCAAATACTATGTCCTGGTCCTTTCGTATGGAATCTAATTCCTATTCTCTTCTGGCTCTTTGTCAGGAGTTGCTACTTTGACGTTTAGCAGTGCAGTGTGTCTAAGTCTCAAATTGTTAGATTATAAATCTCAATTTTTGCTCCAAGTCCCATCCGGTAATTCCGACGAATTTGCCAATGAAATCCAATGTCTATTCCGTCTCTCAAACCAAGCCAATCTCTTTAGAACTAGGTGGGTCGGAGTGTTAGATCATTAGTCTCCCCCGCGTGTTTTAAAATATTTTAAAATTTGAACACACGACCTATCTCTCAAATTGGTATGTTTACTTCCGTCGCTATTATACATAAGGCGAACACATCTGTGATCTCATCCTCAATGGGTGCCTGGCTCATAATATCTCCTCATACGTATTTTATCCGTATTAATTACACAGAAAATGTCTGGGCTAAAGAGATAAGCCGATTATCAACCACGTACTCAAATCGTTCACGAGACAGATATTTGCTGATACAGCACGGCGCACAAACATTATTCGACGACACATCTGGCCGTCTATTGTGTTTCCTCCCAAGGTGTCGGAAGGCGCTGTGATACACCTCGAATTCAGGCATTCACTCGGTCTGGGCCTGAAATAAGTAATGACAAAGTCACTATTACACTTCACGTTTACCTTCTGCATTCAAGGTGGCTAGACCACTTAGTTTACAATTAATCCTCAAGATAGTCAATTCAGTCGTGAAATTACATTATTGCAGTGAATAGAGGTTAACAACTCTAAGAGGCGCGGCTATGAGGTGAGGAAAATGAAGAAATAAATATATAATGCCGTAGAAAACGAAAGTTACAAAAAGTATACAACTGATTTCGTCACAGATGGTCCAATAATGAGCAAAACCTATAATATCTAATGTGGATCTTCAAAGGTATCTACCTTCGCACACGATTACTCTTGGCAGAGATGCAAATAGAAGGATGATGATGCGTCTACCTTGAAGGAGTTTCACAAGATTTTCAGAAGTCATGAACAATGCTGACTATGTCTTAGCAAACTAAACTTACTATCTGCCCACCGCCTTTTGTGAAGGGATATATTGTATGATTTATTTATTAGCTCTTTCAGGTCCCCAACTGGATTAACAGTAAAATTCTTCTTATTGGCTCTATAGATGTAAATAGTTACATGATGTCCTGATTTATACATGTGCACTTCTCTCGGTAATAATTAAATCAACTATGAATGTGTACAATATATAACAATTTAATGATCAATTATTCTTTAACAATTGTAAATAAATGAAGGATTGGTGAGTTAATATTTGTTTCTTCACTGAAACTTCGCTGGAAGTGGACAAAGTTTGAAACAACTAAATGTGTTCATGTAGTTCTGGCCTGATAAGATTAGACTTAACTGTCAGTTGATTAAGTGTTGTTGTTGCTGCTGACTGCTCCGTTAATTTACAATTTCTGTGGCGAGGGCACGTCCCAAAACGTGAGTGCAAGGGGTAACCGCTTCTGGTCAATGCGAGTACTTCACAGGCCGTTGAAGGTAGGCGTCTAGTGTTGTCTACAAGCTCTGAACCACATGTTCGTTTTCCAAACTGGTATCATAGACTGGTACTACAAATGGTCTTGTAGACTCGTATCACAAACCTTAGAGGGAAACAAAGGCCTCTGCTAAGTTTATGTTCTCTAATACTAATCAGGCGCCATCCCGCTGTCTCTTCCATCAACTCTTTTTCTCAGTATTTTTATCCCCTCTGAGTAAACATTATAGATCAGTGGATATAATAAAATTTCGCAACTTACTTTCAGTTAGTCTGTTCGAAAAGTATGTCTTGACAGCGGAGAATTCCGATTTTAGAATTAATATTGTTGAGTTTTTTCTACTGATGTTTCAGAAGATGCTCAAATACGTTTTGTCCGGTTCTATAAGTTCAGAATCCTGACTCTATTCTTTCCTGGCTTTGTCTGAGCTGTCACTCTGACGGTTTTGGAATGCAGTGTCGTATATCTTGAATATGCTACGTTATATCGCAGTTTTCATGTCCACGCGTATACCTGGCTTTCTGACCGGCTTCCAGTCAGAACGAATGTATATTTCTTGCTCTCCTTTGATCCAATCCATGCGCAGCGAATGAAGTGGGGTGGGGAGTTAGTTATTACCTTCACCCTCGTGTTTTAAAATATCATTTTAAAATTTGGACACATGACCTCATCTCCTTATATGGCATGGCTCCTTCCGTTACACTTAGGTAACCTTTCAAATCAGATTTGTAACCTAATCGCTGCAAGACAGTGTCCTCGCTAAGTTGTCTCCCCAGACGGGTTTCTCTGTAATAATTATTTCAGAAACTTCTGGGTGGGAGTTATTATGCATCGCCTCTCAACTGTTCACAGGTGGGGTATTCTTAAACTTGTCGCTGATGTAGAAACACCCAACCTGACTTCCATCGTATTCTCCGCCATGTATCTGAACGCGTTTGCGATGAACACGCACCCAGATGGACATTCTTATCTGGCGGATATGAATAACGTAGAACGTCAACAAATACTTTTGCGTTTACCGTATCATGGCCGTCGTCTATCTGTATGAGTTCAAAACGCTCGACGATTACAATTGTAATCGGCCGGCATGTCTGTTATCCGTAAAATGACACGATCGCAGTATGAAAAGAGGTAACCAAATCTAAGGAGTGGCGGGGCATAAATTTATGGGCGAAAAAAAATGGAGAAATAAATAGATAATGTAGGAGAGAGAGAAAACACGAAAAGGAGAACGACCAATTATGTGACACATATACATATGGAAACACATATAGATGTTGAGTAAAGGATACATACATAGATGTTTAGTAAAGGAAACATATATAGATATTGAGTAATGGAAACACATAAAGATGTTGAGTGAATAAAGGAAACACACATAGATGTTGAGTAACGGAAACACACATAGAGGTTGAGTTAAGGAAACACACATAGATGTTGAGTAACAGAAACACACGTGGATATTGAGTAAAGTAAACACATATAGTTGTTGAGTAAAGAAATCACACATAGATGTTGAATAATTGAACACATATTCATGTTGAGTAATGGAAACACATGTAGATGTTGAGTAATGTAAACACACATAAATGTTGAGTAAAGGAAACACACGTGGATATTGAGTAATGTAAATACACATAGATGTTGAGTAATGGAAAAACATAAAGATGTTGAGTAAGGGAAATACATGCAGATTCTAATTACACGTAACACATATAGATGTTCAGTACAAGACACCTATATGAATTTTAAGAATAGGAAAAAAATGAATGTTTGGTATAGGAAACGTAGCCAACAACCATAAATTAATATGAAACAAATATAAAGGTATGTTATCAGGCACTCGCAGGAAATAAAGAAGTAGAACACCAGACAACAGAAAAACAACAGACATGAGTGGCTTACCCAGGATTTGAACACTGGACCTTCCGTGCGACAACCCCGCCTAGCCATGCAAGCGAATCACACTATCCGCTCTGCCATCTACGCATCATCAAAAATGATGTTTCAATGGCAGGTCAATAGTGCGAACCACAATACACGACACCAGAAGTCCTCCATGGGCAGTTCAGCCTATTAATGACGCAATCACTTCTGTTGTATTTCTATCAAGCAGTATAGGCCGAATCCAACAAGACCTTAGGACCTTAATACTGTGTCCAGTAAATGATAGTAGACTAGAACAGTGAGAACAGGATAGTGGGTAGGTTTGGTATTGTACAAACATTTATTACAAATAAGGGAGGGAAACCTGAGGCCTGTAAACAGTAAATTAATATGAAACAAATATAAAGGTATGTTATCAGGCACTCGCAGGAAATAAAGAAGTAGAACACCAGACAACAGAAAAACAACAGACATGAGTGGCTTACCCAGGATTTGAACACTGGACCTTCCGTGCGACAACCCCGCCTAGCCATGCAAGCGAATCACACTATCCGCTCTGCCATCTACGCATCATCAAAAATGATGTTTCAATGGCAGGTCAATAGTGCGAACCACAATACACGACACCAGAAGTCCTCCATGGGCAGTTCAGCCTATTAATGACGCAATCACTTCTGTTGTATTTCTATCAAGCAGTATAGGCCGAATCCAACAAGACCCTTAGGACCTTAATACTGTGTCCAGTAAATGATAGTAGACTAGAACAGTGAGAACAGGATAGTGGGTAGGTTTGGTATTGTACAAACATTTATTACAAATAAGGGAGGGAAACCTGAGGCCTGTAAACAGTAAATTAATATGAAACAAATATAAAGGTATGTTATCAGGAAATAAAGAAGTTGAACACCAGACAACAGAAAAACAACAGACATGAGTGGCTTACCCAGGATTTGAACACTGGACCTTCCGTGCGACAACCCCGCCTAGCCATGCAAGCGAATCACACTATCCGCTCTGCCATCTACGCATCATCAAAAATGATGTTTCAATGGCAGGTCAATAGTGCGAACCACAATACACGACACCAGAAGTCCTCCATGGGCAGTTCAGCCTATTAATGACGCAATCACTTCTGTTGTATTTCTATCAAGCAGTATAGGCCGAATCCAACAAGACCCTTAGGACCTTAATACTGTGTCCAGTAAATGATAGTAGACTAGAACAGTGAGAGCAGGATAGTGGGTAGGTTTGGTATTTGTTTCAATGGCAGGTCAATAGTGCGAACCACAATACACGACACCAGAAGTCCTCCATGGGCAGTTCAGCCTATTAATGACGCAATCACTTCTGTTGTATTTCTATCAAGCAGTATAGGCCGAATCCAACAAGACCCTTAGGACCTTAATACTGTGTCCAGTAAATGATAGTAGACTAGAACAGTGAGAACAGGATAGTGGGTAGGTTTGGTATTGTACAAACATTTATTACAAATAAGGGAGGGAAACCTGAGGCCTGTAAACAGTAAATTAATATGAAACAAATATAAAGGTATGTTATCAGGCACTCGCAGGAAATAAAGAAGTAGAACACCAGACAACAGAAAAACAACAGACATGAGTGGCTTACCCAGGATTTGAACACTGGACCTTCCGTGCGACAACCCCGCCTAGCCATGCAAGCGAATCCCACTATCCGCTCTGCCATCTACGCATCATCAAAAAATGATGTTTCAATGGCAGGTCAATAGTGCGAACCACAATACACGACACCAGAAGTCCTCCATGGGCAGTTCAGCCTATTAATGACGCAATCACTTCTGTTGTATTTCTATCAAGCAGTATAGGCCGAATCCAACAAGACCCTTAGGACCTTAATACTGTGTCCAGTAAATGATAGTAGACTAGAACAGTGAGAACAGGATAGTGGGTAGGTTTGGTATTGTACAAACATTTATTACAAATAAGGGAGGGAAACCTGAGGCTTGTAAACAGTAAATTAATATGAAACAAATATAAAGGTATGTTATCAGGCACTCGCAGGAAATAAAGAAGTAGAACACCAGACAACAGAAAAACAACAGACATGAGTGGCTTACCCAGGATTTGAACACTGGACCTTCCGTGCGACAACCCCGCCTAGCCATGCAAGCGAATCACACTATCCGCTCTGCCATCTACGCATCATCAAAAATGATGTTTCAATGGCAGGTCAATAGTGCGAACCACAATACACGACACCAGAAGTCCTCCATGGGCAGTTCAGCCTATTAATGACGCAATCACTTCTGTTGTATTTATATCAAGCAGTATAGGCCGAATCCAACAAGACCCTTAGGACCTTAATACTGTGTCCAGTAAATGATAGTAGACTAGAACAGTGAGAACAGGATAGTGGGTAGGTTTGGTATTGTACAAACATTTATTACAAATAAGGGAGGGAAACCTGAGGCCTGTAACCAGTAAATTAATATGAAACAAATATAAAGGTATGTTATCAGGCACTCGCAGGAAATAAAGAAGTAGAACACCAGACAACAGAAAAAAACAACAGACATGAGTGGCTTACCCAGGATTTGAACACTGGACCTTCCGTGCGACAACCCCGCCTAGCCATGCAAGCGAATCACACTATCCGCTCTGCCATCTACGCATCATCAAAAAATGATGTTTCAATAGCAGGTCAATAGTGCGAACCACAATACACGACACCAGAAGTCCTCCATGGGCAGTTCAGCCTATTAATGACGCAATCACTTCTGTTGTATTTCTATCAAGCAGTATAGGCCGAATCCAACAAGACCCTTAGGACCTTAATACTGTGTCCAGTAAATGATAGTAGCTAGTCATTAATAGGCTGAACTGCCCATGGAGGACTTCTGGTGTCGTGTATTGTGGTTCGCACTATTGACCTGCCATTGAAACATCATTTTTGATGATGCGTAGATGGCAGAGCGGATAGTGTGATTCGCTTGCATGGCTAGGCGGGGTTGTCGCACGGAAGGTCCAGTGTTCAAATCCTGGGTAAGCCACTCATGTCTGTTGTTTTTTCTGTTGTCTGGTGTTCTACTTCTTTATTTCCTGCGAGTGCCTGATAACATACCTTTATATTTGTTTCATATTAATTTACTGTTTACAGGCCTCAGGTTTCCCTCCCTTATTTGTAATAAATGTTGGTACAATACCAAACCTACCCACTATCCTGTTCTCACTGTTCTAGTCTACTATCATTTACTGGACACAGTATTAAGGTCCTAAGGGTCTTGTTGGATTCGGCCTATACTGCTTGATAGAAATACAACAGAAGTGATTGCGTCATTAATAGGCTGAACTGCCCATGGAGGACTTCTGGTGTCGTGTATTGTGGTTCGCACTATTGACCTGCCATTGAAACATCATTTTTGATGATGCGTAGATGGCAGAGCGGATAGTGTGATTCGCTTGCATGGCTAGGCGGGGTTGTCGCACGGAAGGTCCAGTGTTCAATCCTGGGTAAGCCACTCATGTCTGTTGTTTTTCTGTTGTCTGGTGTTCTACTTCTTTATTTCCTGCGAGTGCCTGATAACATACCTTTATATTTGTTTCATATTAATTTACTGTTTACAGGCCTCAGGTTTCCCTCCCTTATTTGTAATAAATGTTTGTACAATACCAAACCTACCCACTATCCTGTTCTCACTGTTCTAGTCTACTATCATTTACTGGACACAGTATTAAGGTCCTAAGGGTCTTGTTGGATTCGGCCTATACTGCTTGATAGAAATACAACAGAAGTGATTGCGTCATTAATAGGCTGAACTGCCCATGGAGGACTTCTGGTGTCGTGTATTGTGGTTCGCACTATTGACCTGCCATTGAAACATCATTTTTGATGATGCGTAGATGGCAGAGCGGATAGTGTGATTCGCTTGCATGGCTAGGCGGGGTTGTCGCACGGAAGGTCCAGTGTTCAAATCCTGGGTAAGCCACTCATGTCTGTTGTTTTTCTGTTGTCTGGTGTTCTACTTCTTTATTTCCTGCGAGTGCCTGATAACATACCTTTTATATTTGTTTCATATTAATTTACTGTTTACAGGCCTCAGGTTTCCCTCCCTTATTGTAATAAATGTTTGTACAATACCAAACCTACCCACTATCCTGTTCTCACTGTTCTAGTCTACTATCATTTACTGGACACAGTATTAAGGTCCTAAGGGTNTTGTTGGATTCGGCCTATACTGCTTGATAGAAATACAACAGAAGTGATTGCGTCATTAATAGGCTGAACTGCCCATGGAGGACTTCTGGTGTCGTGTATTGTGGTTCGCACTATTGACCTGCCATTGAAACATCATTTTTTGATGATGCGTAGATGGCAGAGCGGATAGTGTGATTCGCTTGCATGGCTAGGCGGGTTTGTCGCACGGAAGGTCCAGTGTTCAAATCCTGGGTAAGCCACTCATGTCTGTTGTTTTTCTGTTGTCTGGTGTTCTACTTCTTTATTTCCTGCGAGTGCCTGATAACATACCTTTATATTTGTTTCATATTAATTTACTGTTTACAGGCCTCAGGTTTCCCTCCCTTATTTCCAACAACCATAAACACATTTAAAAACTGTTGATTTTATACCTCAAATTGTGTACCTTTTTCGAACGGTTTTTATGGGGCATGATGAATCTAAATGTTCGTTTAAAAGTTTACAGGTGACTAGCATATTAAGCGTAATGTGTGATTCCAGGGGGTGTTTTAGTAGACAAGGAAAGAATAGATCTAATGCGCCCTCAGGCAACCTCATCATGTCAAACACATTGCTACAGAAACCACATCTGGGAGAATGCTTTGATAAAGGTTTCCTGTGAGGGAACCAGCTTCAATGGTGGACCAAGTTCCAGACGGGGTGAAAAGGTAAACGGGAAAGGTAAATACAACGCAATTTGAATACGCGAAAGAAACCACCAAGGAACATCGACAAACTTACAAAATGATAATCTACACTGCATGACAAATGTCTGAGATAGAAATTTGCGTTGCAGATAAAAATCCTCCAAAATTTGCGTTGCAGATAAAAATACTCTGTCTGCATTTCCATTCACTGAAATGAAATACCCAAAAGTTGCAAGATATTTTAAGCTTTGCGTACGTCTACTAGGATCACCATTACGAAAGACGATGGGGATCTCTTTTTTTTTTTATTTTTTTTTTATTTAAAGAAAACGTTGCTTGAAGTCTGGATGCATTACTGATGAGATTGAACCAGTTTTTGGGTAATTAAAATGCAACAAGAATAGCTCAAAACTGCGGTGGTGCGAACGTAATGAGTTGGTTTTTTGGAGACGTACAGTACAGGCACACATATATTTTTGTGTGGGTATGAAATACTGAAGTGTTTATAACATACATTTTAGCTTGTCACAAGTTTATTGGTACATTTTAGCTGGTTGTACAAGTAAATTTACTAGTTATAATTTGGCTGGTTGTACAAGTATATTTATTAGTATATTTCAGGGGGGAGGGGGGGAGGGGGGTGTATACAAGTATATTTGTTAGAACATTTTAGCTGATTATACAAGTATATTTATTATAACATTTTAGCTGATTATATAAGTATATTTGTTAGAACATGTTAGCTGATTATACAAGTATTTTTACTAGAACATTTTAGCTGGTTATACAAGTATATTTGTTAGAACATTTTAGCTGTTTATACAAGTATATTTGTTAGAACATTTTAGCTGTCTATATAAATATATTTATTATAACATTTTAGCTGTTTATACAAGTATATTTATTAGAACATTTTAGCTGATTATATAGGTATATTTATTATAACATTTTAGCTGATTATATAAGTATAATTGTTAGAACATTTTAGCTGGTTATACGAGTATATTTATTAGTACATTTTAGCTGGTTATACAAGAATATTTGTTAGAACATTTTAGCTGATTATATAAATATATTATTTTATTTTAGCTGATTATATACTTATATTTATTAGAACATTTTAGCTGATTATATAAGTATGTTTGTTAGAACCTTTTAGCTGATTATATAAATATATTATTTTATTTTAGCTGATTATATAAGTATATTTATTAGAACATTTTAGCTGATTATATAAGTATATTTGTTAGAACATTTTAGCTGGTTATACAAGTATATTTGTTAGAATATTTTAGCTGGTTATACAAGTATTTTTAAAAGAACATTTTAGCTGATTATATAAGTATATTTGTTAGAACATTTCTGCTGATTATACAAGTATATTTATTAGTACATAATTGCTGGTTATACAAGGATATTTGTTAGAACTTCTTAGCTGGTTATACAAATATATTTATTAGAACATTTTAGCTGGTTATACAAGTATTTTTATAAGAAAATTTCAGCTGATTATATAATTGTATTTGTTAGAACATTTTAGCTGGTTATACAAGTATATTTGTTAGAACATTTTAGCTGGTTATACAAGTGTTTTTATAAGAACATTTTAGCTGGTTATACAAGTATATTTGTTAGAACATTTTAGCTGGTTATACAAGTGTTTTTATAAGAACATTTTAGCTGGTTATACAAGTATATTTGTTAGAACATTTTAACTGGTTATATAAGGAAATGTATTTTGATGGCAGTTGATTGTTCTAAATATGGGCTTTCCACGTCAAAATGCGATTAAACTTAATAGTTAGGCATTAGCGTACAAAGGGGGTGCTGTGATGAGTGTCTCCGAATTCCTGTCCATTTTCTTACCGTTAGAACCACCTCTTTCTTAGCTTTGATTTTTGTCTCCTCCTCTTCTCTTTTTCATAGTGTCTACGAAATAAATTCCAGACTCTGGAAGCGGCAATCTTAAATTAGACAGCCCGTAGCACTTTACCTCACGTATCTTTGTTTCGGTTACACAGATGCAATCGTAAATTCCTTTCATGCTGGCAGCAGTCTATCTTCTAAATGCTTTTTGAGTTAGGGAAAAGCAAACACAGGTGAGTCGAAATGCCTTTTCATGTCACCAGTCTGCTCGTCTCCCGTAACCCTTTGTGGCCTTTCACTACTTCCCTGGTCATTCGTACTTGAATTTTTTCATCTCGGGCTGCAGGGGGGAAATCTCTTGGTTCCCTGATGTCTTTGTCCGCAGTCTTTTTCGCCGCTTGTTTGTCCAAGTGTCTGCCAGATGTAGACCGATCTAAAGCAGAACTTGACTATACAATCTCGGCTCAAGCATTATTTGTTACTTGTGTTTCCAGGGTGCCGATGATCTTTTATCTGCAGAGTGGTATTAGTATTACTAAGACTGATACCAGTTGCATAATAGAAAGGAATATTTATCTGTGTAAAAATCGCACATGTTACGGAAACAGCAATAAATGAAAAAAACTTTGATGCGGGACGGACATCCGGAGTCTCAGGCTCGTATGACTGACAGTGGTGAAAGCCGAAAGGAAGCCACTGGCATGAAAACGGATGCCCAGACCGCAAAACACGAAACCAGAATTGGTTTTTGGAATGTCAGAACTATGAATGAGGCAGGAAAGCTGAGACAGATCACAGCAGAGATGAGGAATTACAAACTACATATCCTGGGAATAAGCGAGAGCAGATGGACAGGGATGGGGAGAATAAAAACAGCTACAGGGGAAACAGTACTTTATTCTGGTAGAGAGGACAGTCAGCACAACGAAGGTGTAGCCATTATCCTTAAGAAAAAAATGGAAAGGTCTCTACTGGAATGGAAACCCATTAACAACAGACTAATAAGAGCAAGACTGAGAGGGAGATTCACCAACACCACAATTATACAATGCTATGCACCAACAAACGACAGCGATGAAGAGATCAAGGACGAGTTCTATCAACAGGTACAAAAGGAAATGGAAACTGTACCCAGGTACGATCTTATTATAGTAATGGGAGACCTAAATGCGAAAGTTAGAACACACAATAATTATTACGAAAGAGTAATGGGGAAATGCGGCAGTGGAACAGTAAATGAGAATGGGGACAAATTAATAAGCTTCTGCAGTATTTACAACCTGGTCATTGGAGGAACACTTTTTCAACACAAAGAAGTGCCCAAGTTAACATGGGAATCACCAAACGGACGAGACAAAAACCATATAGATCACATAATGATCAATGGCAGATGGAGACATGCACTACAAGACGTGAAAGTAAGAAGATTCGCAGATGTGGGAAGTGATCATCACCTAGTAGTAGCAAGACTGAAGGTGAAACTCAGAGCTGCTGGACCAGTTGCAGTCAAACAGAAAAGGTATAACATCTCGAAACTTAAGGACCCCCTCACCAGAAAAGCGTTCGTGGTCGACATAAAGAGACGATATCTGATTACCAAAAGCCAGGAAAGAACAGAGACCGACGATGTCGACCAGAAATTCAACACCATCTCAACAATATAAAAGGAAAGCAGCAAGTCATGCTTGGGATTCCAGGAAAGAAAGAGCCAAGACTGGATAACACCAGAAACGCTAAACACCAAGCGAAGAGAAAGGAAATGAAAAGAAAGAAAACAGAAGCTAAGTCTCCCAGATTAAAGGCAATATATAGTGAACAGTACAGTCAGGTGGACAAGGAAGTAAAACGTCAAACCCGTGCTGACAAAAGGACATTTCTGGATGACCTTGCAAGACAGGCAGAAGAGGCAGCACTGAGAAATGAACAAAGCACAGTTTACAAAATAACTAAAGTTATCAGTGGAAAACGAGGTGCAAACAACACAACGTTAGTAAGAGACAAGCAAGGAAACCTTATCACCACAGCACAGGGGCAGGAAACAAGATGGGCAGAGCACTTCAGAGAAACACTGAATAAGGAACCACCCGAGACTCAGCTGAATGTTCCTGAGGCTGAAAGTGACTTAGACGTAAATACAGACATTCCACGAAAAGAAGAAATTATCACAGCTATCAAAGGGCTAAAAAATGGAAAAGCGCCTGATCACGACAATCTAAATGCTGAGCTATTCAAGACAGACCCTGAACTAGCAGCAGAACTATTAGAACCACTATTTGCACAAGTCTGGGAAACTGAGACAACACCAACAGAGTGGAGTAAAGGAATAATTGTCAAATTGCCCAAGAAGGGCGACCTTGCAGACTGCAACAACTGGAGAGGAATTACCCTCCTCTCAGTTCCCAGCAAAATACTAGGCAGGATAATCATCCAGAGAATTTCAAAAGCAGTTGACCATAAACTGAGGAAAGAACAAGCGGGCTTCAGAAAGAACAGAAGATGTGCAGATCATATATTTGCCCTCAGGAACATTATAGAGCAGTGCTCAGAATGGCAGAGACAGCTGTACATTAACTTTGTTGATTTTGAAAAGGATTTCGACAGCATACACAGGGACAGCCTATGGAAAATTCTGAGAGCTTATGGAATTCCCAGCCGCATTGTTTCCATTATAAAAAGCCTCTATTCTAACTTTACGTGCAGTGTTGGATTGAGTAATGTAACTTTCGAAGTGAAAACAGGAGTACGACAGGGATGCCCCTTATCAACAACATTATTTTTGACAGTCATAGATTGGGTGATGCGCCAGACAACAGAGGGCAGTCCAAGAGGAATTAGATGGACAACGTTTTCTACACTGGAAGATTTGGAATATGCAGATGACATTGCACTACTCGCGCATTCACATCAACACATTCAAGAAAAAACCGATAGACTGAATAAGTATGGCCAGCAGGTTGGCCTGAACATAAATTTGAAGAAGACAGAGGTCATGACACTAAATGTGGGCAATCCTGAGCTAATAACAGTAAGGAACCAGAAGTTAGAACAGACAGATACATTTACTTACCTAGGAAGCATAGTAACACCTGATGGCGGAACAAGCAAGGACATTAACAACAGAATGAATAAAGCGAGAACAGCCTTTGCTGTTCTCAACAACATTTGGAAGTCTTCCCAGTACAGCACAAACACCAAATTAAGACTGTATGAGAGCTGTGTACTTTCTGTGCTTCTCTATGGTGCGGAATGTTGGAGAGTAACAGAGAAGGAAATGTCGAAACTGTCCTCCTTCCACACAATCTGCCTAAGGAAAATTTTCCGAAACTTTTGGCCAAACACCATCAGCAACCAAGAACTACTTATTCGGAGTAACCAGGAGAACATGCACACCATCATAGCTGTCAGACGCTGGAGTTGGGTTGGCCACGTCCTCAGAAGGGACCCTGATACCATCACAAGAACAGCTATGCTATGGACCCCCGGGGGAAAGCGAAAGAGAGGCCGACCAAAAACTGTGGAAGCTGAGATGCAAAGAATGAACCACAGTTGGGGCACTGTACGAAGGATGGCTGCTGACCGAGCAAAGTGGAATCAATTTGTTGCTGCCCTACAAGACGCCACTAGGCGTGATGGCCGCTGACTGCTTTGACGGTTGGTGGTTATGGATCAAAGAAGAAGAAGAAGAATAGAAAGGAATATTTATTGTAATTTCGGTAAGCACACTTAGTTATAAAACTACTGCGCTAACTTTAAACTTGTAAATAACCACTAGTTAGTTTTCCTAAATACAGTGTATTTATATACTAATAAATTCCCACCAGCCAAATCACTAGGTGTTAATTTTTACGAAGAACGGTGTATAGTTGTGTTAATTAATTTAATTTTTCTACCAGTGAGTTAACAACAAGTAAATTTCTAAAAGGTGTAAATGCCTCTGTAAAGTTATTGATAATAATAATAATTTTCTACCAGCCCGACAATCCTCATTTGTGTTGTAAACTTATTATGGGGATATTATATTCTTTGTACTACGGTGAAACAAAATGTTGGGTAAATTACTGCGGGATTGAATACCTGGGATTTTGTCGGCTGAGTAGGTAAACACAAATTTTTTTTCTAGGCCTCTCTCTCAAACAGGAAGGATCATTCCTTGTCTATATAATTATTTTTCTTGTTTCACTCAGAGCAATCTAGATGACCACATTTATTATGTTTCGGCAAAAGGTAATTGAGTCTAAACATGTATATATTTACATTCCTGCCCTTTCATGGGACCACCTACCTGTGTACCTCATGTCTCCCTCGTGTCGGTATACAGAATTTATTTATTTTTATTTATTGTTTTATTTATTTTATTTTATTATTACTTTTTTCCCCCATTTACTAGCTTGTTTGTTTCAAAAAAAAAAAAAAACCTACTCATTTTTTTTATTATGATTGCATACTGTAAATGAATCCTGTTATGGTAACTTTATAATGTTGCATGCCTTTAAATTAATGCTTAAAGCATCATGTGGGAATGAAAGGATATAGTATGCAAGATTAATGAGAGTGGAAGGGCAGAATGTTAGACGGGCCTGCGCACCCAATTCTTTACCCTTCGAAAATAAAGTTCGTTCGTTCGTTCGTTCTCCCCCTCCCCGAGATAACTGTTAAGCGGATCTCTAAGCTCGCAGATTGTTTACATACAACGCTAGCCCAGTGAGCGATTTCGATCGATAAATGGTGGAGTAAACCGACCGGGCGAGTCACGCGCGATGTTGGCTCGCACCTGTGTTTTGACGATAGGGATGGGCAGCGAGTTTTTGTGTGTGTGTGTTTTTTTTTTCTATTGCATTTTGTAAAACTTTGATATGACTAGGCTGATAGGGGGATTTGCTTTGTGTTTTTCAGAGAGATCCCAGAGTCCCGTAAAGACAGACAGCCCGTCATTTTACCTTTCCTATTCTATATATCACACATGTCTTATTGGGTCATAGAATCACCAAGTTTTATTATTTTGCATCGCCTCAAGGCAGTGAGTGGATATCATTGCTGTGTCTTCGTTAATACAGTCAACTATTACCAATCCATCTTCCCTAGCAGAGCGCATAATTGCGTGGTCCATTAGCACTTATAGCTAATGCTAGCCACCTACCGGTGACCATTGTCTTTGCCTTCCTAAAAGTCAATACCTCCCTGTAAACACGGCAACACCAAGTCTTCGATGATATCAGAGGCCAATTTTACCAGCAAAGAGTTAGGGAGGGTGAACCACCGAATCCCTACACCCATTTTATTGTGGATTATTACCATACCTACCAATTAATCGCCCATCTGATTAAACAGATTACGCGGAAGGAAAATATTTCCTATTCGCTGGATTTTTTATTCTGCTTTAACACCTGGCTAATTTACAGAGACTGGAGCTGGGTTGGCCATGTCCTCAGAAGAGACCCCGATGCCATCACAAGAACAGCTATGCTTAGGACCCCTGAAGGAAAACGAAAGAGAGGCCGACCAAAAACAACCTGGCGGAGGACTGTGGAGGCTGAGATGCTAAAAATTAACCAGAGTTGGGGCACTGTACGAAGGATGGCCACCGACCGAGCAAAGTGGAATCAATTTGTTGTTGCCCTACAAGACGCCACTAGGCGTGATGGCCACTGACTGCTTTGACGGTCGGCGGCTAAGGATCAAAGAATAAGAAGAAGTTACAGAGAGACGGATATTACAGACTGTGACTCAACGATAGAGCGATAACACCCCTGGAGTACTGATGGATTAACGGATTTCCTCGGGGGTATCGAGGGGAATTACTAATTAAATGGACAAAAGAAATATTTTTCTTCTTAATTTAATGATGATACATATTCCGTTCAACCTATTCATTCATAACCATCCACTCCCAAAGGAGCATAGGCCTTCAACAAACACATGCCAAGTCCTCCTGTCACGTGCCATCATCTCAAGTTCTTTCCACGTTCTCCTTATCATTTTCACCTCTGTTTCCAGCTCTCTTCTCCATGTGCTTCTTGATCTACCTCTGCTTCTCTTGCCCTGGGGGTTCCAGAACAAGGACTGCCTTGTAATGCTATCAACAGGTTTCCTCAGTGTGTGTCCTATCCATCTCCATCGTCTTCGTCTCATCTCTTGTTCCACTGGCACTTGTTTGGTTCTTGTCATCAGTTCCACGTTGGTAACCTTGTCATACCATTTAAATCCCTCTATTCTACGCAAGCACCCATTTATGAAAGTCTGTAGCTTTTTGGTAGTTGTCTTTGTTGTTCTCCATGTCTCAGAGCCATACAATAGGACTGACTTCACATTTGAGTTGAAGATTTTTATTTTCGTGTTGGATCTGATTTCTCTTGATCTCCATATATTTCCCAATGCAATGAAAGCTCCTCTTGCTTTTTGTATTCTTATTTTGATATCACTGTCTGTCCCTCCAACTTTGTCTATATTGCTACCAAGATATGCGTACGATTCTACATCTTGTATTGGTGTATCTTCAAGTTCAACCCTGTTATCATTACCTGCATTTATTCTCTTTATCTTTATCTTTTCCCTGTGTATTTTCAGACCCAATGGCTGTGACCTCTCATCGAGTGTTTTCAATTTGTCCTGCATCTGATTACGGTTATGGGACAGAAGAGCTAAGTCATCAGCAAAATCCAGATCATCCAACTGCTTAGTCAGAGTCCACTGGATTCCATTTCTGTTGTGTGTTGTCGATGTTCTCGTAACCCAGTCTATTGCTAGTAAGAAAAGAAATGGAGACAAGAGGCATCCCTATCGCACTCCTGTTCTTATTCCAAAGGATTCTGTAAGCTGCCCTTCATGAAGAACTCTGCATGTCATGTCTTCATATGTTTTCTTTATTAAATTAATGATCTTCATGGGAACTCCATAATGCCTCATCAATTTCCAAAGTGATTCTCTGTCTACACTGTCAAATGCCTTTTCGTAGTCCACAAATCCGATGTATAGTGGTGAATTCCATTCCAGACTTTGTTCAACTATTATTCTCAAAGTGGCTATCTGGTCTGTACCGGATCTGTTTTGTCGAAAACCTGCTTGTTGATCTCTCAGTTTCTTGTTGTTGAGGACTGTTTCGGGGTTTGCAAGCATGTGAATGGTGGCCACATTCGCATGGTTGTACCTCGAGACACCTCAATTGAATTGATACTGTAAATCGCGCAAATCGATGTATGACGCGTCAAGCCTAGTAACCGCAGTCTATGTATGGCCATAGAGCCGTCCGGCAGTGTTTCAAATGTGTGACAGAGCCACTTATGGAATGTGTATAATATATTTGGCATGGCCACTGATGAGGAATATGTATAAAGTGGTATACCCACTGTGAATTATAAATAGCGTAGAAATCCGTGTAGATTATGCTGGAAAAGCTAATCAAGTCAAAAGTATAGGACCAGAGTGTCTCAAGGATAATCGCGAATAGCGTAGGATACGTTTCGCAAGGATATTATATTTATGGCAGTTAAAGTCTGGCTATGAAAGCCAAAGTAATTGAATAAGTGGACATAGACAGAATACGCGAATATGAAATAAGGATATCATTTCCTAATGATAATAATTCCACTAAACGGATTTGAAAGAGTTGGTTGCAGACTCAAGGACGCTATAGAATTAACGGTTAACACAGACGTGCAATGTCTGTAGGATGAACATTGAGTAGATCCTAAAAACTATGTTTTAATGCCAATATTAGTTGTGTGAAAACGTTCCAGTATTCATTTGGAAAAAGGACATGTATTAAATATTCAGTCGTCAATGGAACTTGTTTTAATTGCCTGAATTATTCAAGTTTACTAATGTGCTGTGACTGTTGAGATAACCCTTGCAAGATCAGTACAGACTATCACATTTATATACAAGTTTAATCATAAAATAATACAACACTGCTGGAGAATTAATACGAAGTAATGAACGACACTGAATTCAATAATAATATTGAATCACACAATAACGGCTCTAAATCTGCAATTGAACTGTAAGCCGAAATGGTAGAGATGAATATAATACCTAAAGAATTATTGAAGAGCAACCCAATAACTCACGTCCAACGGGCTTCTAATATCTGGTGATAGAAGCGGCCTGTAACATCTAGTGTCAGAAAGTGTAGAATTCATCTTCTTCGTTACCCGATTCGACGAACTAACGTTCATGTGTCAGGCTCAAGTTGGGAAACATTTCGGTTGAAACAACTACAAGAACATTTCAGTTCGGAACGGTCAAAGTCTCAGTGGAAATTGAATAGTTCGAAGAATTTTATTCAAGACTCAAGTCAAATCTGGCAACTCGAGTACACAGACAAACTACGAAGGTCAAGGTCGAATCAAGTCTCCTCCTAACGGTCACTTTCGACGCTGATTCAGCTTTATCTTATTCAATCAATTTATTGATCCTGAACCGACCCAGAGAACAGTGAAGAACAGACATACCCTTGCTGTACGTCCAGATCAAACGGAAAGGTATTTCGACAAACATTCGTTCGATACTAAATGTGAACGGATTTTCTTCAATCAATCGGACGCCTGCTGATCAATTGGAACGAGTCAAACAGCTGTGTGTGGGAATCTTGTTGTGGTTTTCACAAATCACAATGTCGGGATCGTAATAAGATAAGTTATTGTCTAAATTAGAGCTCTTGACTAGTGTGTGTTGTCCAGTTGGCTAGCTTTGGCCTTCAATTTTCTCCATTGTCACTTGCCTGTTCTACGTGCAGTTCTACTCATTATCATTTTGTGTATAAAATCTATGTGTTTCATATAAATTCGTGGGAAGGATGGTTATGGCTTATTATTGCTTGTTTGTTTCCTTTGGGAAGGATTCAAGGAATTATAACGACTTCTAGGGTTAATGCTTGTATTTGCTGACCGAAGCGCTAACTATTTTATTATTTTTGTTGCAGTTAGGATATAAATTAACTGAAGCTTCGGTTCGCAATACAACCATTTTATTTTTGTGTTAGTTGTAACGTCACGTGCCTACGTCATTTTATTTGCATAACCTAGTTTCCGTATTGTTCAACTTTCTTCGTTTGTGATCTAAAATCTCTCTGTCTCAGTATTTGTTTAAGGACGACTTGTATCGTTAAATTTTTGTAATGTTATTTAAACATTTCATTTCTATTATTACTACGTCTAGTTCTTACTTAGTTCCTTTATATCTGTCATGTTATGTCGTATAACTGAACATATCACTTCATTGTATTTCATTGTCCTGTTCCATCCATTGTCTCTGGCATATATTAAATATCATAGTTATATGGGATTAACTAATATCACACGGTCATAATATATTTATTGACAAATAATATACTTATATAAGTTATTGATAAACTTGTCACCATGTCCACGTTAGAAGATTTTATTAAAATTGGACAGAGTCTAGGTAAATCGGGATTTGATCTTGAACTTTATGCTGAGAATAGATATGAAAAGCATTTATCTCAAATGGAGAGAATTGAACAACGTGAACTTAAAAAGTTGGAATTAGCCCAACAAAAAGAACTTAAAGAAAAAGAAATGGCTCAAAAAGAAAAAGAATTGACGCAACAAGATAAAGAGAGAGAATTACAAAAAGAACTTAAACAAAAAGAAATAGAATTAGAAAAGGAGAAAATAAAAAAAGAAATGGCTCAACAAGAACAAGAGAGAGAATTGGAAAAACAGAAAATGGAAATAAGAAAAATGGAACTCCTTCAATTGGACCAAGCTCATAAACATGCTGTGGAGCTTGAAGCTTTAAGACTAAATGCTGAGAAAGAAAGGGCGTTAGAATTGGCTAAGGTACAATCAGATCAGTCTAGGCCTTCAGCTAATTCAAATGTATTTTACCCAAAATTGAAAATACCACATTTCGATCAGTCTAGAGATTGTGTGGACTCCTTTTTATCCAGATTTATAATGAAAGTTACAGGTTTAAACATACCTAAGGACAGATGGAGTAGTCTTTTGGTTGATTTTTGACCGGGGACTCACTCAAAGTTTTCATGAATCTGGATGAGAAAAGCAGAAACGATTTTGATGTCGTAAAAGAAGTACTTCTTAGACGGTTCCAGTTAACTGAATCTGGATTTCGAGATCGTTTCCATGCGGCTAAGCCAAGTAAGGAAGCTGACTTTAGGGAATTTATTGCCTCCATTAAACATTTTTTCAATAGATGGATAGATTTGTCAGGTATTACCAAATCATATGAAGGATTGATGGATCTCATGCTACGAGATAAAGTGCTATCCTCGTGTAGTCATGAATTAGAGTCATTCCTACAGGAGAGACACCCTAACTCTATTGAAGAATACGAAAAACTTGGTAAAAACTTTGTCACGGCACATCCAAACAAGGATGTACATAGATCTTTTCCTCGAGATCCTATGCCTACGTGCTCAGCACTCCATGATCATAGATCTTATGATCACCGACCTAGATCGAAGAGCTTTGACGGACGATATCGTACGAACGTTCGTCACGAATATCGGGGGTCTTACAACTTCCCTCGTTATCGCTCTCCTTCAAGAGTCTACCGTCGGAGGTATCGAGGTTATGCACCTCATGATCGTGGAGGACACAAAGGTAGGGGTCGTGATGATTATCACAAAGATTATCATGGAGATTATAATGATCATAGATCATCATACAACAAGAGTGATGATAACGATGAGTCAACAGATTTTTATTATGATAAGAGAAAGGCATTCAAAAAGAAGACAGGTCATTCTAGATCTTCCGCGAAGAAAAATGACAAACATAGTCATGCTAATGCATGTACTGACAAAAGAGATCAGGATAGTGATGAAAACAAACATGCTAATTCATGTAGTATGTTAGATGACTCTTGTTATGTTTGTCAATCACATCTGACATCAGATAGGAAAAAGACACTTCTTTGCGGACACACTATGTCTTCAATGTCTGCTTGTGAGAATTTAGGACGTCTCACATACCATAAGGGATTTTTATATGGAAAAGAAGTAAGAGTTTTGAGGGATAGCAGGTGTTCCACGGTCGGAATACAGCACTCGCTTATCGAGCCCTCTGCATTCACGGGTAAAACTGTGAAATGTATTACGTTTGGTGGGAATGTAGAGAAATTCCCAGTAGCACGTGTCTATATCGACACACCTTTTTACACAGGTACTGTTTATGCCTGCGGCTTAAGAGCTCCCGTGGCTGAGATAATATTAGGTAACATACCTGGAGTTAGAGATTGCACTCCGGATGAGGTCGCAAGATGGGTTGAATCTCACCCACTGGTGGCAAATGCTGTTGTCACTAGAGCACAACAGTTGACGACAGATATGGCCACCTCACCTACACCTGTATTAGAGACAATTATGTCTCCACACGTCGTTGCTGAATCACCAACGGCGTTTGCAGTAAAACAAAGAAATGATCCAAGTTTACAGCGTTTATTTACGCTAGCAGAGAAAAAAGTTATTAAACATACGAGATCATCACAACATTGGTTTCAGATAAAGAAGTCCATATTAACAAGATACTATGATGATGGTATTTCTATTATTCATCAGGTGGTTGTTCCAAAAGAATATAGACCATTGGTGTTACAGACAGGACATGACTCTCCCATGGCAGGTCACATGGGCATTAAAAGAACATTATTCAGAGTCACGTCACAATTCTATTGGCCTGGCTTCAATAAGGACACAAAATTGTATTGTAGGTCATGTACGACATGTCAGAGCATATCACGTAAGGGCAGATTCCATACGGCACCCTTACAAATCACTGATGTACCAGAAAGACCATTTAAAAAGATAGCAATAGATATTATTGGTCCGTTATCGATTCCATCTAATAATGGGTTCCGATATATCTTAACATGTATAGACCTTTGTACACGTTGGCCTGAGGCTATACCTCTGAAAACTATTACTACTGCGTCGGTATCGGATGCATTGTTTGCGATTTTGTGTCGCATTGGTTTTCCGGAAGAAATCTTGTCTGACAGAGGTTCCCAATTCACCTCAAACATTATGAAGGAAGTGGAGTCGATGCTATCAATTCACCATTCGTTTTCAAGTGCATATCACGCCCAAACGAACGGGGTCTGTGAGCGCTACAATGGGTCGCTCAAACAGATTCTTCATAAGATCACTGAGGAATATCCTCGTGACTGGGACAGGCTCCTTTGTGCAGCCTTATTTGAATTTAGAGAGGTCCCCCACGAAAGCACGGGCTTTAGTCCGTTCGAGCTCGTTTATGGCTCTAATCCACGTGGCCCAAAGTTGATTCTAAAGAATTTGTTGGTCGGATCATCAGCAGATGAATCCACCCGTACTAGTTATGAGCTAGTAATTGAACTTCGACAAAGAATCATTGATGCGTGCACATATGCATCTGATAGCATAAAATCGGCTACACAAAAAATCTAGATTATTCCATAATCAAAAGAGAACATTACGATATTTTAATCCTGGGGAAAAAGTTTGGTTACTACTTCCTCACGATAATAATAAACTTTAGGTGTCATGGCAGGGTCCATTTGTGATCATTAAACGAGTCACAGATGTTGATTACGCTATAAAAGTAAGAAGGAAAATTAAGACTTTCCATTTCAATATGCTGAAATTGGCAGTGGAAAGACCACAAGAGTTAATTCCCATTATTAACTCTGTCTCTGACTCTTCATCTCATATTTCTTCTTTCGCATTAGTGAATTACGAAGATACTACATCGTCGATTCCTCTACAGTTTTCTTTACCATCTTTACAATCTTCCGAATCTTGGAAGGATGTCACAATTTCTTCAACTTTGTCATCTAAACAACAAAGTCATGTTCGAGAAATTCTTCTTTCTTTTAATGATGTACTTACTGACCTTCCAGGTAGAACATCTTTAATTTCTCATGACATCATTCTGACAGACAATCGTCCTATTAAACTAAGACCTTACTTTATTTCTCTACATCATAAAGATAAGGTTGAAAAGGAACTTAAGAATATGATAAGATTGGGAGTCATATCTCCATCAGAGTCACCTTATGCTTTTCCCATGGTAATTGTGAAAAAGAGGGATGGTTCGCTCCGTATTTGTATTGATTTCAGACGTCTAAATAGTATCACAATTAGCGACGCTGAACCAATGCATTTGTTGGACGACCTCCTTTCTCAAGTGTCACAAGCTACTTACTTTAGTAAATTAGATCTGTTGAAAGGATATTGGCAGATACCTCTTACAGAACATGCCAAGCCTTTCACCGCCTTTACTACTCCCTTTGGATTGTTCCAATGGAATTACATGTGCTTCGGCCTTGTAAACGCGCCTGCGACATTTGTGCGCATGATGCGCCGCCTTCTTGGCGATAGAAAAGATGTTATCACATATATTGATGACATCTGTCTATTTCACGACTCATGGGAAGACCACATTACTGGTTTATCTTCTTTACTTCTTACACTGCGACAAAATGGTTTGACTGTAAGACCTTCTAAGGTCCAGATAGGTTGTCGGGAGATTACATTTCTGGGTCACCGCATAGGTAACCACAGATTACATCCCGATGACAATACAGTCAAGCGCATACTAGATATTGCTACCCCATCATCGAAGAAGCAAGTGAGAAGCTTGTTGGGGTTAATCAATTATTACCATAAATTTATACCTCCCTTCTCACAGATTTCTGCTCCTTTGTCCGGATTGCTGGCCAAACGTAGTCCAAAAAAAATTTTGTAGACACCGCAGTGCGAAGAAGCTCTGATTAGGATAAAGAATTTATTTAAGAATCCTCCTATCCTATTATTACCCAATTTACATGTACCATTTGTGATTCAAACAGATGCTTCTAGTACCGGCATCGCAGGATGTTTGCTTCAATGCTATGAAGAAATTCTACATCCGTGCTTGTTTGTATCACGCAAGTTTACACCTGCTGAACAGAAATATGCAACGGGCGAGCGCGAGCTGTTGGCTGTGGTCTGGTGCTTGGAGAAACTGTCTAAATATCTGATCGGTAAATAGTTCTATATTCAGACAGATCACAGTCCACTTACGTTCATCACGTCCAGAACAATGCGGAATGCGAGAATACACAGATGGTTCCTATTGTTACAGGAATTCGCATTCACCATCATACCTATTTCTGGAACAGATAATAATCTCGCGGACTTGTTGTCTAGAAATTTTTCCTCACACGATTGATTATGACTTTGCTTTTGACGTGACTAAAGTTGACTATATGTATATAATTTTTACAATCCACATTTCTGATTATGAGTGTTGATTTAATTAGATAATTCTTAATGATGAATAACATTATATTCGGGTACATCTTCGCCACCACTCTCACGCGTGCCACGAGTGTCACGTTTGGGAGCGAGGGGGATGATGTTGAGGACTGTTTCGGGGTTTGCAAGCATGTGAATGGTGGCCACATTCGCATGGTTGCACCTCGAGACACCTCAATTGAATTAATACTGGAAATCGCGCAAATCGATGTATGACGCGTCAAGCCTAGTAACCGCAGTCTATGTATGGCCATAGAGCCGTCCGGCAGTGTTTCAAATGTGTGACAGAGCCACTTATGGAATGTGTATAATATATTTGGCATGGCCACTGATTAGGAATATGTATAAAGTGGTATACCCACTGTGAATTATAAATAGCGTAGAAATCCGTGTAGATTATGCTGGAAAAGCTAATCAAGTCAAAAGTATAGGACCAGAGTGTCTCAAGGATAATCGCGAATAGCGTAGGATACGTTTCGCAAGGATATTATATTTATGGCAGTTAAAGCCTGGCTATGAAAGCCAAAGTAATTGAATAAGTGGACATAGACAAAATACGCGAATATGAAATAAGGATATCATTTCCTAATGATAATAATTCCACTAAATGGATTTGAAAGAGTTGGTTGCAGACTCAAGGACGCTATAGAATTAACGGTTAACACAGACGTGCAATGTCTGTAGGATGAACATTGAGTAGATCCTAAAAACTATGTTTTAATGTCAATATTAGTTGTGTGAAAACGTTCCTGTATTCATTTGGAAAAAGGACATGTATTAAATATTCAGTCGTCAATGGAACTTGTTTTAATTGCCTGAATTATTCAAGTTTACTCATGTGCTGTGACTGTTGAGATAACCCTTGCAAGGTCAGTACAGACTATCACATTTATATACAAGTTTAATCATAAAATAATACAACACTGCTGGAGAATTAATACGAAGTAATGAACGACACTGAATTCAATAATAATATTGAATCACACAATAACGGCTCTAAATCTGCAATTGAACTGTAAGCCGAAATGGTAGAGATGAATATAATACCTAAAGAATTATTGAAGAGTGTCACGGAGAGTTATGTTCATTGTATTTTCTATATTTTCCTCTTCTTTTCTTTCACCCGTGTTCTCTAAATTATTGTCGCTCTTTACCTTCTTCCTGTGTTTTTCGCATTCGTTCGTTGCGAAAAATATATTTCTTTCCCATCAGCGTTTTTCTTTCTCATACTGACTTGTAACCTTATTGCGTCAGATGTCATTCGCGCAGTTTGACGAGAGGTGCGATTATGTCTCAGTCCATCTCAGACATAGGGCCGACATATCGTCTGCATTTTTCACCTGTCACAACGTAGCTTCTCGGTGAGTTGCTCGGGGAGGCGTGAATCGCGGCAGACATTGCTCGCGAGAGCAGACTGAGTGTCTGGTTTTCCGCATCTGACACCCATGCTCCCCCGGCGCAGTTTGAGACATTTGTCCGGGAATCCCACGTGACACGACACCCACTGTTGGCCTGGTCAGCGCGAGGTGTGAAAACGCAGAAGTGTCAGTTATGGAAGACGTCTAGGAATGGTAATGAAAAATGTAAGGTGTTTAAGACGAAGAGGGGAGATTATTTCGTTTGCGAAATAAGTTGAGGCCTCTGTCTGATTTTAAGATATTGGCCCGAGGTTGAAACTTAATTTCACTCATTCTCCAGTGGCAGTAGACGTGGTCACTTCGTTCTAGATACTTAAACTTATAAGTGATATCTCTTAGTTTCGTTGTGATTCCGTAGTGCTGTTGTGAGGTAAAATATTATATCTAATATATATAGATTTTGAGAGTGATCAAGTGTTAAATCACTTATTTTGTTTCTCTAGTTTCTTTGTGCAGAGTGAATAATTTATAAGTCTGTTATATTCTCTAGTCGACGAGTTGCAGTGGAAATACATAATAAATTATAATTTTTAGCTTACTAAACATGTAGCTATAATGAATTTAATTCAACTGCTAACTACTCAGTCGAGTATAGTTTTTCTAATCTAACTTATAAATGCTAGATACATCATGAGTGGTGACGGAATACCCCCATTATTCCTAATTCATGATGAGTGATTTTTTTATATAACTTAATTCACGGGAAGTTTTAAATATAAGTCAAGCTGTAGGCTTGCCGTGTAAAATGTAAGTTATAACGAGTACATATTCTGTATATTATATTATATGTTGTTTTTCTTCATTCAGTGAATACTGGGGTAAACCCAACTTGCCGGCGTTTAGTAGTAAAGAGACATACTTGTGAGAAGAATAGACATTTCCTATCTTTAACCACGTGGGTTGTTTCAAGTAACACTGGTCTGACAGTGCATGTGCCATCAGAGATAAACAGTAATACCAATACCATTAACGGGTTTTCTAAAGACTAAATGTTCATACTGGGCCTTTGAGCCAGACTTTATTTCCTTACAATAAACTCAAATATACATGCTGCCTGAGGGCGAGAATATTACAAGAAATAACATTAATATTTCCGACAAGTATTGAGAGAGTGTATAGTGAACCAAGACTATCTGTTAAAAGAAGTTGTCCACTGGTCAGCTTTTCCCAAATGAAGGAAACCCTCGTGTTTTGACTCTGTGTGCCCGTTCAAACTTGCTTACCCTAACTGATCTAAGTGACATGAACAGTAATCTAAAAACATAACTGGTGAAGTGAATGCTCCCCGAAAAACAGTGGAAGAAACCTGTAATTGTAGAGCTGAGATTCGCTTTATCCAAAGAATACAGATTCACTGTAGAGAAGTGTCCTAAGGTTGCGCCAGACGGTGAACAACATCAAGTTTTTTTAGGTAAGCACGTGTGCCAGGGTACCCTGATAAATGAACCGAGTGAAAGTGACGGAAGTATGTTCGTTGTTTAATGCACTCACTTGTTGTACTTTGTTTCTTCCTTAGGCAAGATTTGCTGCTTAAGTAAATTGTTCCTTTAGAATAGATACTGCTGTCAAAGTCAGTCTATGCCTTCTAAGGGGAACAATATTAGACCCTAATCATATGTATTTATGACTCTTTGAGCCATCATCTGTCTCATAACGGGGCTGTGGGCTAAACCTAGAGTTAATATCATAACGGGGCTATCATCCTTGTAGCATTCTCTTGAGATTTTATGACTATCTGTATATGTTTTGATGTAAATTTCTATGTGTTGTGAAGAATTTTTAAATAATAATTAAAATTTCCCTTGGAATTTATCAGCGTGTTGGTCAGCTCGTTCTAATATATATATATATATTCATTGTTATAGATTTCACACGTCTGTGTGTTTAACTGTCGTCACGTATATGTGCGTTCCCGTGAGTAGATAGAAATATAGGTAATATATATATATATATGTGTGTGTGTTTAGACTGTCTGACGCTGTAAAAGCTGTCGTAGAAGATAGGTGAGAGAGAGAAGAATTTCTTTTCCGCTTTCAGAGACAGCCTCTATATCACATTCTATCATCTCACTCGTGGAAATCTATTTTGTATTTCTAACTCTCACTGTGTCTATCATCTATTCTAATCTATTCAGAAGGGACCAACCCAAGTCTTAATTCTCCTATCTAAAATCTAAGACAAAGAGCAACCCAATAACTCACGTCTAACGGGCTTCTAATATCTGGTGATAGAAGCGGCCTGTAACACTTGTCTATGGACTCTTTTAATCTTTCAAGGATAATCCTGTTTCATACTTTTCCTAGCACTGAAAGTAACATTATTCCTCTATAATTTGTGCACTCTTGTAAATTTCCCTTCTTAAGCAACTTAACCAGATATCCTTCCTTCCATTCTGCTGGTATCTCTTCCTTTTCCCAGACTGTCGTAGATTTTCGATAGGGGGATTAAGACTTGGGTTGGTCCCTTCTGAATAGATTAGAATAAGTGATAGTCACAGTGAGAAGTAGTAATAGCAATAGATTTCCACGAGTGAGATGGTAGAAATGTGATAGAGGCTGTCTCTGAAATCAAGAAATCTTCTCTCTCTTTCACCTATCTTCTACGACAGATTTAGATTGAGTCAGACAGTCTACACACATATATATGAAATATATATATATATATATATATCCACTCACATACACACACACATAAGACGACAGTTAGACGTACAGACGTGGGAAAAACTATTACAATGATTATATGAAGAGTTTGGGAAAACGAACTGACCGACACGCTGGAATAAATTTTAGGAGTAGTTTATTTATCAAGACTAAACTTCTCTCACAACATATCAAATCACATCCAGCATATACAAAAAAAATCATAAACACAAAATCAAGAAATGCTACAAGAATGATAGACCCGTTGGTATGATCCTTCCCTCGAGGTATAGCTCACAGTCCCGTTAGAAGAAAGTGATAGCCCAAAGAGTCACAGATACATATGATTTAGTCTAAAATTCCTCCCCTTTAAGGTATAAACAGACTGGATACTCTGATCTAGTCTAATGGAATATATATATATATATATATATATATATCTATATATATAGATCTATATATAGATATATATATATATATATATATATATATATATATATATATATATATAGTTAGCAATACCGTGCAAAAAGAAATGTTATGACAGCAAAAAAATGAATGGGTGTCAAATTACCACCATAAAGGGATCGCTCAGTCCTGCATTCACTCTATTCATTCAACTGTGATCACGTGCATTTTTGTTTGTTATACTCACAGCTTTGGTAGCCACTTCGGGAACAAAAAAAAACAATATTTTTAGGACTTGCCCATACAGAATCTTCAATGGTAATCTTGGCCAAGAAAACCCCAGGTCTAAAAAGACGGGTTGAATTCACTACTTCCGGGACCGTTCTCTTGGGAATACTATTGTTTTGGATGTCTGTTTAAGTCACATAAAATTGTCCAGGCACGAGCGTTTATAGCGGGCACAGTGTCAACATCTTATATTTCAAATGAATGAGGAATGTCAGGTCGGCACCTTTTCTCAGTATAGGAATTTAGTTGGTCACACCACCACTTGTCAACAGTGTCGGGAAAGTTACTGATTGAAATATGTTACTTGCCACAAAGGCTGAAAAATGACTAGAGTGTTCTCAGGAAGAATCAAATCAGGCTCGATGACCCGTTACTTCTTTAAAATCTTAAAGTTCTTGCAATAGTTATACATCAAATCTTTAAGGTAAGAATGTTTGTTGTTTTCTTCACAGATTTATCTCTTTACTCAAACGCTGGCAAAGTTTGGGTACCACAGTTTCACTATATATTTAAATGGAAAGAACACATATCAAATAATTATACATACTATAACTGATAATTTAAACTGCAAGCGTAGCTTGTCTTATAGTTTAACACTTCCCGTGGAATAAGTTATATTTAAAAATCAAACATCCTGAATTAGGAATACCTACGCATTCCGTCAATACTCAAGATGTAGCAGTCATTTAATAAGTTAGTTTTAAAATATTCTCGACGGCGTATTAGCAGTTAAATTAAATCCATTATGGCTACATGATTTTAAGCTAGAAATTATAATTTATTCCGCTTTCCACTGTAACTCGTCGACTAGAGAATATAACAGACTTAATAATTTAACTCTCTGCACAAATCTAACTAGCAAAATGAAATAAGCGATTTAACACTTTAACACTCACAAAATACTAGATAAATAATATAAGATTTACCTCAACACAGAACTACTAAGAACTTAAACCACTACGATCATACTAAATGACATCTCTATTAACAGAGATTCTAGAAATCGAACGAAGGCTTGTTCTAGTCTTGACTGCGAAGTTACTGAGTGAAAATGAAATCTAACTCCCTCCAGTATATATGAAACACCAGACAAAGATGTACACTATTTCCATAAACTACGCAATAGCCTCCCCTTTTCTTAACACCTCCTGTCTTCGCACCTCACGCCAAAATGACCATTCTGAGCGAATGCGTGATGGCGCCTTCTCCACCCTGACACTGAGAATCTACCGAGGAAACTACGTGTCAGATGCAAAATACAAGACAAATGTCTGATACTGCGCCCGGGGAGATGTCGGAATTCACGCCTCACCTCAGCGCTCACCGAGAAACTACGTTTTGACAAGTGAGAATGCAGACGATATGTCGGCTCTATGTCTGAGATAGCCAAAATATTCACAGTTATTTCGTCAATCTGCATCGATTGACCGAATGCATTCTCACGCCAAATCGTCTGGTGCGAGGGATTGACACGTTACGTAAAAGTTACTCGTTTAATCAGCAATGAAATGCGTTTCTAAATGAGAAACGAAACTGGCGAAGTGAGAATGGGAAAAAAATATTTTTCGAAAACGAACAAATGCTAAAAATACAGGAAAAAAAATAAAGAGTGATAATAAATAGAGGATACGGGTGAAAGAAAAAGAAGAGGATATAGGCAATTTAATGATCATAAAACCTCTGTGACACAGACTTTACCAAGTAATTTATATAACATCTCTGTAGCCGTGTTGATATCTGCTTTGATGGCCTCTGCTGGAATGCCATCAGGTCCAGACGCTTTTCCATCTCTTAGAAGCTTTATGGCTTTCTTTATTTCTTCCTTCGTTGGTCTTTCACCGTTAATTTGTAGCTCTTCTTCTGCTGGCTGGATGTCCGAGGGGTTTTGTGGCGCTGGTCTATTGAGAAGGTCCTCAAAATATTCTGTCCACCTCTTCATTTGCTCCTGTATATTGCTGAGCAGTTTTCCATTCTTGTCTTTCATGAAGCAACTTGTTTGCTTGTATTTCCCCGTTAGCTTCTTTGCGCTGTTATACAGTTCTCTCATATTACCTTTGGCTGCAGCATCTTCTGCCTCTCTTGCCAACTCCTCAATATAATTCCTCTTGTCTCTTTTGATACTTCTTTGTTTGCTTCTGTGTACACTTCTTGAAATATTTTTCTTCTTAATTTAATGATGATAAATATTCCGTTTAACCTATGATGGGTTATTATTAGGATATATATTGTTTTCAATTCCAAATAATATGAATAATTGCCGGTACATGAAAGTGGCATTACATCTCCTGTCCGATAGTTTGTTAACTATGTATTTTCAAAGTTAATTAATATGAGACAAACATAAAGGTATGTTATCAGGCACTCGTAGGAAATAAAGAAGTAGAACACCAGACAATAGAAAAACAACAGACATGAGTGGCTTACCCAGGACTCGAACCCAGGACCTTCCGTGCGACAACCCCGCCTAGCTATGCAAGCGAATCACACTATCCTCCCGGCCATCTACGCATCACCAATAAATGATGCTTCGATGACAGGTCATTAGTGCGAACCGCAAGACATAACACCGGAAGTTTACCATAGGCAGTTCAGCCTATTAATGACGCAATCACTTCTGTTGCTCCCCTATTATACAGCATAGGCCAGTCCGCACAAGACAAAGACCTTAATACTGTGTCCAGTAAATGATAGTAGACTTAGAACAGTAAGAACAGGACAGAGGGTAGGTTTGGTATTGTATAAACATTTATAACACACAAGGAAAGGAAACCCGAGGCCTATAAACAGTAAATTAAATGTTATCAGGCACTCGTTGGAAATAAAGAAGTAGAACACTAGACAACAGAAAAACAGCAGACATGAGTGGCTAGTGTTCTACTTCTTTATTTCCTACGAGTGCCTGATAACATACCTTTATGTTTGTCTCATATTAATTTACTGTTTACAGGCCTCGGGTTTCCCTTCCTTGTGTGTTATAAATTTTCAAAGTTACCAAGAGGGAAGACAAACCCGGTCCCAAAAAATGCCGTGCTGAAGTCGGATGTGTCAGCCGAAAGGCGCAGATATCGCAGCTCCGGTGTAAACAGACACAACGCAACCAACGTCCTTTTCAGGACGAACGAGGAAGAAGGAAGAAGAATATATTTATAAGAACATCACCAGACCTTCACCTTCCCAATTACTAAATATTAACTTTTGTTCTTTTTAAATGACAGAAGAACGGTAGTGCCTTGATGATGAATATAACAAAGGCCAGAAACACAACAGTGAAAGCAGATATGAAAACAACGGAAATCTGCTTCAGCTGAGAGTACGGTCAAAGGTCAGAGACCACAAAGGTCAACAAAATGTCGCCCTCCATTGGATTCACAGCGATCAGGCTTGTTCGGCCGACTTTTAGTTTCATCTATGCAACCAAATACACTACTCATGCGAGTTTTTTTTTAAATGCGCCATATGAGCATTTGAAAAAATGCGACTCATGCGAGCATTAAAAAAAAATAATAATAATAAGGCCCAAACAACGTTAGGCTATTTGGTACTTCCAGATGCCTAGCATGTAAATTGGGGCAACTAATTTCATTAGGTTATGCGTCATATTTCTTTGCTTTTTGAAGACTTAAAAACTGTTTTGACAATTCTCCATCAGTGAGTTAAAAGAGCAGTGAGACGTGTGTTCGATACGGCCTTAAAAAAAAAGAATTCATAAACTCTGTAAAAAGGGGTAAGGATTAGATTAACAACACTTGTTCTACAGTTACTTCTGAATCAGAGATTAAAAACTTAATTAAAGAAATAATAACAGATGAATGGAAAGCAGAGTGGGATAAAAATCTGAAAGAAAGATATGCATATAAGATATTCAAGGATCTAACTAGAAAATTTCAGATATCTAGGGAATTGAAAATTCCCAGTAATAAGAAACTTCTCAGACTACAGCTGGGAAAAGGCTAATTCAGAATAGAAGAACCTTACTGTGCAGGATGTCTTCAAGACAATAATATAGGTGTTCCCCGCTTATTCGACAGGTTAGGGACCAGAGCACTGTCGAAAAGTGGAACCCAGTTTTATTTTAGCTTACAAATGCATTTTGGCCGCCGAAAAACATAAATAACGCGGTAATTTCCTATTACTCGTGCTGTTTTGCTTCGCACAGAATATCTGTAGTTATGTGTTGTTTCGTATGATTAGGGTTTGGGTTGGTGTTAGGGTTGGGGTTAAGGTTAACCCCAACCCTTATCCTAACTGTAAATGCTACGAAAAACTTATAACTAAACATATTCTGTGCGAGCAAAACAGCACGAGTAGTAGGAAATTGCCAATAACGCACTATATATAGACTTACCATAATATTTTTTTCTCAAACCAGGACAATTTCGAGAGTTTGCTCGAAACAGAAAGTGAGCGCCTTCTATGCGATTTTAGAAAGAGAGAAGTATATTCAGCTAAGTACTTATGATTCAAAAAGGCTAAGTAATGGAGTGGTTAACAAAAAACAACAACTATGTTGTAATAATTTTTAATTACTTTTAACTGAACATAACTTATTATTAAAAATTTATTAATATTTATCACTAGCGTGAACTTTCTTTAAAAATTCTTTGTTATTTTTAATCGTGTCGAAAAATTCACTACGAAAAAAAATCCTCAAATTTTGTTGTATCACAATTAACTTTGCGCGGCTCCAATAAAAAAAGTTATTTTTACACTAGCGTGATTCAGCGTCGAAAAATTCTACCACAATTAACTTTGCAGCGCAATAAAACTTTTACAGTTGATTCAGCCATTACCTCTTTCTTCAGACCATATGTTATTCATTATTGAGAATATCCTTTCAACAGGTGCAGATGTGCCTGGCAGGCTGAAAATGTATTCTATAATTTGGACAAGATTGGGCAATGAAATGTTCTTTTCTTTGAAATGACTGAATAGTTGTGTCCATTTTTCTTCGCAACTTGTATTTTTCCAAATGTCATAGTTTACAGACCAAAAACCTTTTGCAATCACCACTTCATCAAACAGTTCATCCAAGTTTATTGCACTATTTGCAAGAGTTTCATTAATTTTTTCACCTGATGCTTCAATTTCAGACCATGTTAATTCATTGTTGTTTATCCAAATAAAAGATTCTGCTCCACCAAAACTGTTTTCCCATAGCTCAATGTAAGAAAGACATCGGTCATAAAATTTTGTAAACTCTTGTAGGATTGTATTAATATTAATACTTCCATTATTTTCCAATATTCTAAAAAGCTTTTTTGCTTCTTGAGGTATAAATTTATTACCACGCCTTTCCTCAAGGTTTTTTTTTTCAATTTTCTAAGTTCACTGACAATATCAGTTGCACTTGCTTTTGTACTTTCCATAATCAAGGTAGATTTGTTAAACAATGTGAGTTGCCTTTGCACAAACCACAAATACATTTCACCACGATCATTATCAAAGAACTGTTTTATCAACACTTAGACAGTGTTCTTGTGAAATAAAATATGATTTCAGTCCCTCATAGATTTCAAGTATTCTGTCGATAGCTGGAAGTAGCAAAAGAAAACGAGTGTTGCCATGTTGAAGAACCTTTTTATACTCGACATCTACAAATTCACAGAACTCTTTTAGTTGAGTTACTCGAACCGTATAAATGTAGAAATATTTATAAATTTTGACCACTAAAGCTTCTATTTCAATAGGTAGAACATCAACTGCAGTTTGAAGACAGTTGTGAACGATGTGAGCATCGCAACCAATGCCCACAATATTTCTTCCTAGTTCCTTCTTCACTCGACTGTAAATATTGTTTTCTCCTTTCCGTTTTACACCTCCAAAATTGGTATTGCAGTTATCTCCAAAAAATCCAATAATTTATTTTGTTATATTATGGTTGTTGATAACTGACATTAAATAGTTTGTCAATATTTCTGCAGTTTCACCGGGAACTGATTGAAAGTCTAAACATTTAACTTTTACTCCACAATCTGGTACAAAATACCGCACAACACATAGCACAGTTTTAATTTCTTTCCTGTTGGAAGCATCAATTGAAATTGTCACAAAATTTGTTTTGTTTAAATCTTCACAAAGTTGCTGAAACAACAGTGGCTCAATCACATTAACAATGACAGCTTCACATTTTGTTCTGGCTAGTCTAAACTTTGTTTAAAAAAACTTTGATATCAATTTAGATGAACAATCGGCAGACTTGAAGCTGAGATTGTGAATAGCAACATGAAATGCAAAAGTTGCTTCTTTAGCAGCTATTTAAAATTCTTTGTCACATGGATCGGCACTTTTAAAATATGACAATATTTTTGAGGAAGTTCCTGCCGCTGCTAGACTAGCCTTATGTCTCGTACATTTCAAGTGATTTTTGATGTCCGAACGCCCACCATGAGCCACCGAAAATTCTGAAGAACACTTTTCGCATTTCACTTTGTCAATATGACCTCAAACTTTTTTCAAAAACGGATAATCCTTTCTTAATTCATCCGTAAATACAGAGTTTCTTTTTGGCATTTTGGGGGTTAATTTAATGTACAGTACAACACGCCGAAAACAAACACCGACTCGAGTAAATTACCTATGCAATCTGCCAGAACTCAACTAAGATTGCGCATGCGCGGTGGCTGCGCAACTGACTTGCGACGTTGCGTACTAGGCCAGTGTTAAAGCCGGGTTTTTGTGTTGTCTAATTGCCATTTTCCGAGGCTGCACTTTTTGACTTCGTGTATATTCGGCAATTTTTAATTTTTTCCAAATAACCGGGACAAAATGACAAACTGGCCGGGACGCCGGGACCATACCTTCAAACTGGGACAGTCCCGGTCAACCCGGGACGTATAGTAAGCCTAAGATAGGAAACTCTTTACAGAGCGATACAACAGGAGACAATCTGATCATCAGAAGACGTCCCCCCATCGGACAAGTGTTTCGGCCCAGTATACTCCTTTACACTCTAAGGGGGGCGGGCCCACTTGGGTCATGACTCCCAAGTGTCTCAGCCTTCTGTTAACTTGTATCGAAAATGAACCCATTTCACTTTGGTAGCAACTTTAAAATCCACAACTCCGCCAGCCGTGGAGGCAATTGTGAAAGTAACAAAGAGAAGACAAATTACTCCATTCGTTCCGTCGCACACAACTAGGGACAGACAGGGACACACCTGCGCGAAGCCGACAAGGCTAGCCACTGCGCGCTAGCAACTGAAACTCTGTGCCTAACACCTCTTATAAATATACATCGCCTGTTACTCGTCAGTTACAACCCTTTCATCAGTACAATGAAAAACTCAACGTACCTAACTATATATCACTTGCGAAAGCTAAATAATACATTATATGTATACAAAAGCACTGTAAAATGAACAAAAGCTTACCTTTAAATATACAAAAGTACTGTACAGTAAAATGAACAAAAGCTTGGAAACATGACGAAATAGGTCGAAAGAGCGGACCACGCGTCGAATGTATGGGTTCTGGTTATAATTGAAAAGGGTCGAAAGAGCAGATCGTCAAAAAGCGGACCGTCAAAATGCGGGAGACGCCTGTATAGAACATTTCTTGTTAAAATGTAAGAAGTATGAACATATGAGAATCACAATATTAGATTATTTGCATGCATCAAAGTTACCTATAAATATGGAAGAGGTGTTAAGAATAGACAGACCTTTTTTTTTTTTTTTTATTAATGAAGAAAAATATCTCGTTCAACCTCTGATGGGTTATAATTAGGATATATATTGTTTTCAATTCCAAATACTATAAACAACTGCCGATATGGGAAAGTGGCATCTCACCTGTCAAATCATTGTAAATAGGGCAATTGCCAATTATGCTTGTATGTTAAAAAAAAAAAAAAAACAAGATAAAACTGAAAAAAACCAAACAGAAACAATAATGTTAAGGGGGAGGGGTGTAAAGGCCTGGTGGTTACAGTTATATAACCGACTTTAACAGATATTTAATTGACTTACACCTGTTAAAAGTCATGTAAGAACAGCATCAGACCTTCACATTCCAAATTACTTATGGAACTACATAATATAGTCAAACAGTATTTAACCAGAACAAAAGTTAATACTGTATATAGTAATTGGGAAGGTGGAGGTCTGATGATGTTCTTACAATACATATGACTTATGGCAAGTGAAAGTCAATTACATATCTAACTGGAAACACCAGACCTTTACTCCCCTCCCCCTGAATATTATTTTTATTTGGTGATTTTGTTTTGTGTAGTTTTATCTCATTTTTGTTTGTTTCCTTTTTTTTTTTTTTTTATAACACATGCAGAATTGGTAATTTTGATTTGCCCTATTTACAATGATTTTGACAGATTTTATGCAGCTTTCCTGTATTGGCAGTTATTCATATTATTTGGAATATAAAACAATATATATTCTAATTATAACCAATCAGAGGTTGAACAGGATATTTCTCATCATCAAAATAAAAAAATATAGGTATTCCCTGTTTCTCATACTTCTTACATCGTTGTAGGAAATGTCATACATTATATTTGTAAAGGCATTCTGGACAGTAAGTTTTTTCTGTTCTAAAATAGCCCATTCCCAGTTGTATTCTAAAAAGTTTCTTATTGCTGGAAATGTTTAGTTCCCTAGATATTTGATATGTTCTTGTTGGAGCCGTGAACATCTAATATGCGTGTCCACATTTCACACTTCTATCCTATGCTCTTTTTTGATCTCTTCACATTTATTTGGTTTCTATTTTATCTACTTTTCTAGGTTCTTTATCTGTCTTTTCATTTCCTTCTATGCTGATGTTGTTAATAAGAGGGATGAGGATGAGAAAGCGTAATGTGTGTGTAACATACTTGCCAATGTGATGATAAAATAAATGATTGTCCTTTTCTTGTGTTTCCTTATCTGCCAAGAAGAAATCATTTCTGGTCTTTAACATACTTGTCAGTGTGGTGATAAAAATAAGTGAATCTCCCTTTCTTGCTCCCTAAGGCAAATAAAGAATAGGACTACCCCTACCTCAAGCATGTTGCAAGAAACAATTAATAATAAGGTTAGGCATGGAGCTGGCAAACCTTGTATGGAGCTGAAAAACCTCGTATGGAGCTGATAAACCTCGTATGGAGCTGGCAAACCTCGTATGGAGCTGGCAAACCTCGTATGGAGCTGGCAAACCTCGTATGGAGCTGGCAAACCTTGTATGGAGCTGATAAACCTCGTATGGAGCTGGCAAACCTCATATAGAGCTGGCAAACCTCGTTTGGAGCTGGCAAACCTCATATGGAGCTGGCAAACCTCGTATGGAGCTGGCAAACCTTGTTACGTAAAACAAATGACTACAGAGATGACTGCTACAATAGCACAAGAAGACTTTAGTCAAGTTTTCCTGCAAAGGAGCTAACTGCAGTGGTGGTTCCATGCTCCATAAGGAGCAAAAAATGGAAATGAGGGCGATGATGATGAATGCAAATGACGGCTATTAATGATGTGGGCCCCATGTGCAGGAAGCTTGCACTTCATGCACTTTTGTAGTGTAGCTAATGTAGCAGTTTCTTTGATAAGTTGTTACATCCATGTGTAACGTTACCTTAGTTGCCTCTTACAGGATGCCTGAGAGTGGAGTGGCCCAATTCTTTACTTTGTTCTTCTCACAGATCCTCAGAAGACACACAGAGTCGACATGAAAACTTGCTTGCTATAATTTTTTACTTTTTGCCGCCGACCGTCAAAGCAGTAATATAGTGATATAATCTTAATTTTGTGCTTGTGCTGTACTGAGAGGACTTCCAGATGTTGTTTAGACTAAAAAAGGCTGTTCTTGCTTTGTTCATTCTGTTGTTGATGTCTTTGCTTGCCCCGCTGTCTGGTGTTACTATGCATCCTAGGTATGTGAAGGTGTCTGTCTGTACCAGTTGCTGATTCCTTACTGATATGGGCTCAGGGTTGCTCACATAGAGCGTCATGACCTCTGACTTCTTTAAATTGATGTATGGAGCTGCTGGCTAAACTTATTAAGTCTATCCGTTTTTTCCTGGATGTGTTGATGTGAATGTGCTAGTAGTGCAATGTCATCTGCATATTCCAGATCTTCCAATGTAGAAAATGTAGTCCATCTTATTCCTCTTGGACTGCCCTCTGTTGTCTGGCGCATCACCAAGTCTATGACTGTTAAAAATAGAGTGGGTGATATAAGCCACCCAGACCAATCTTACTTTATCTAGACCGAGGTTTCTTAACCTTTTTTTTTTGTGTCATGGATACCTTTGATTGTCTGATGAAGGCCGTGGACCACTTTGATTACACAGCCCTACAAAAAAAAATTTTTTTTTGGTGCCAAACATTTTACTCTTTACTGTACATAAATGAGGCGTGCTCAATCCAAATATCACATTTACTTGTCTGTAGCAGCTCTAGTTTTTGAGATACAGACATTTTTGTATTTCATTAATACAGGGTGACCCCAAAAAAAAAAAAAACAGGCCCGCGCGCACACTATTTGTGCGCGCACGGGCCCGTTTTTTTTTTGTTTTTTTTGGTCACCCTGTATTATTACAATATTTTCTGCGACAGTGGACTTGTGGGAAAAGAAAATGTTTAAAATTTGGAATTCCAATGGTTTGGAGAGAGCCCAAGAACCACTATGATGACTGTTATCTCTGTGTTGTGAATATGAAGGGAATTAATGGAAAAAATCACAAAAAGTGGAAATATCCAGATTTAGATTCTGCTAGGCGACCTGTTGCACACGGAGATGACATACCAATTCCAACTTTCAGTCAGATTTCGGATTCCCTGCTAGAAGAGGAGACAGCAGTGGCATGTGGAACGACCAGTGATAGTGATTTCAAAGATGATTTTTCAGATGCTCAACGCTTCGACCAGCTTGAACTAAAGGATCTAATCCGAGATCTATATCTCTCCAAGGAATCTTCAGAACGTTTGGCTTCAAGATTGAAAGAAAAAAAATTACTGACTTCTGAAACAAAGGTTACATTTTTTCGCAGCAGCGAGCAGGGTTTTATTCCATTCTTTTGTAAAGAAAACAACTTTGTGTTTTGTACTAATGTAGGAGGTCTTGTTAACAAAATGGGTGTAAGTTATACACGAGATGAGTGGCGACTTTTCATTGACAGCTCTAAAAGAAGTTTGAAAGGTGTTCTCTTACACAATGGTAACAAATATGGCTCAATTCCAATTGCTCATTCTACTACAATGAAGGAGGAGTATGCTACAATAAGCACAGTTCTGGAAAAATTTAAGTATTTAGAACATAACTGGATGGTTTGTGTAGATCTTAAAATGATGAACTTCTTGCTTGGCCAGCAAATGGGATTCACCAAATACCCATGCTTTATATGTTTGTGGGATAGCAGGGCAAAAGATATGCACTGGAAAAAGAAACAGTGGCCGTTGAGGGATGAATTTAAAGTTGGAGAAAAACAATATTGTCAATAAGCCTCTCATTGATCGAAAAAGAGTTCTACTGCCACCATTACATATAAAGCTTGGCTTGATGAAGCAATTTGTTAAGGCACTGAACAAAGATGGTCCTGTTTTAATTACTTATGCAGAAAGTTTCCAGAATTGAGCACAGACAAATTTAAAGCTGGAATTTTTTATGGACCTCAAATTAGAAAGTTAATAAACGATCCAAATTTTATTGATTCCATGAACAAAACAGAGTCCACAGCCTGGTCATCATTTGTTTTAGTTGTGCAAAACTTTCTGGGTAACTTTAAAGCAGACAATTATTCTGAATTAGTTGGAAACATGCTGTCGAGTTTTTGTGAACTTGGGTGCAACATGAGCATAAAATTGCACTACCTCCATAACCATTTACATTTATTTCCGGAGAATCTTGGCGACTTTAGTGAGGAGCAAGGTGAAAGATTTCACCAAGATATAAAAACAATGGAAGAGAGATACCAGGGACTTTTGGATGCCCACATGATGGCAGATTACTGTTGGACCCTTAAGCGTGACTGGCTGGGCATATCACATTCCAGGAAGTCCTCGAAAAGATCCTTTTTGCGTGTTGACTAAACAAGTGCTAGTGATAAAGTTTTATTACATTTTTGGTAATATATGCACAGTAATTACATATAATAGGAATGCAGACTAAAGTCAAAATGCCACTGGGACCCCAAGATGCAGCAATAGTGAATGCAGTCAGCGACCCATAGCTGTATTGCTTGCATCAGGACCAGCGAACCAGAGCTGGTCAAGACTGCACTCCACCTCCACGTGGTGGTCCTGGAAACAGTCTGCAGCAGTGCAGTCTGGCTGAGCGAGTGCGGATCGCAATGGGAAGGCAAACCCGGTCCCTAAAAAATGCCGTGCTGAAGTCGGATGTGTCGACCGAAAGGTGCAGATATCACAGCTTAGGCGTAAACAGACACAACGCAACCACCGTCCTTTTCAGGGCGAACGAGGAAGAAGGAAGAAGAAGAAAATGCCACTGATAGCACCTAACTCTAGGATTGTACATAACAATTGCCCTACTAATATGGTCATTCTTAGTTATCTCAAAAACTAGAGCTGATAGAAGAAATCTGATTACATTTTTGGAATCAGCAACCCAAAATTACCCAAGAACAGCTATAAAGTTTAAGGCACCATGTTGCCTCCTTTATTAGTCCTTAACATTCTTAAGTAGTCATCAGGTTCTATTTTTGTTAAGTGAGTACGCACCAAATTAGGTGGGTGTTATTTTATGTATAGTTCATTTATCGCGCACGTAAATGCACAATTTTGTGTATGGGTATCTGCGGGCGCGCTTGTTACCAAACAAGCCAGATGACGTCAGAGGTTAAAAGAGGAAGCCAGCATCTCATGCCAGACATTGAGTCTGTTGCCTATTTATATATATACCCAGTGTGTTGGGGTAAGAATTCTTCTGGAACAATGACTCCTTGGTAGAAGCCATTGTCGGCTTACTCTACACGTAAGTCCGAACCAGTTTTTATAAGAAGCGAATTGATTTTGTTTGAACTTTCGTGTCACCATCCTCTGTTGGTATCTAGCTAGCACCTTTCTGCAAACAGGGGTGCTATAATGGATCAACGGGGACTTTCACCGAAAGCATTTTAATATTGTATAGAATTCATGGCTTCATCGTTACGGCTGATCGATTTGTAATATTATGTGGATTGCCGTCGCACGAGTCACGGCGACGAAGAGAGGTTAACCAAGTATTAGGACATAACCTTCGTTGTTTATTTTATATGCAAGTATGCATGGATCTGCCATGTCAGAGGTACCAAGCCACTTAAGTACCCGACCAGAATTATAGGACAGAGTTAATATATTCATTCCAAGATTAATAGTTTGGATAGTCCTAACAGTCATGACATTGACGCAAGGTCAAACCCTTATCTTATGTGAGGAATTTAATATGATGCCTATACCATGCCTATACATGCTACATGTATGTTTGCTCTGTGGAATCCATGTTGAAGTACTGTAACCTGTTGTCGTCAACGTATTTCGTCCTAAATAAATTATGATGCCAGTAAATGTAACGAGTTCTCCCATGTCTGCATTGGCACGGTTCGAAGTGCCCAGTTACGAGTCCAGTTCACGGATGTTTTTATCATACCAATCATTCATTCGACATTCGCGTGTACATTTATAGATGTGCTCCAGGAAAGAGCAGCCACACACCAAAATGTTTGTATACCAGTGTTATCTGATAAAGGCCATGGACCCCTTTGATTGTCTGATGAAAGCTATGGACCCTTTTGATTGTCAAATTAAGGCTATGGACCCCTTCGTAGAAAACAAAATGTATATGAAAGCATAATAAAAAATTTCACATTAAAAATTTTAGGTTATGTACACTGCCCCCTAGAATCCATTCATGGACCCCAAAGTCCTGATCTAGACTATTATTATTAGCTTTCATTTTTATCTTACTTTTATCTTCAGCATATTTTTACACAGACAAGCATGAATGGCTGTCAGTAGATAAAGGAAAAGGAACTGTTGGAATTTCAGATTATGCTCAGGTAATCACTGTCGGCGTCACTAACTTTTCATAACCAGAAGGGCATGGTTTCATTCATTTATAATCACCCTTCAGCTCCCCAAGGAGCGTAAAGCCTTCACAAACTTAAGCCAAGTCTTCCTGTCACGTGCCATTAGCTCAAGGTCTTACCATCTCTTCTTCACGTCTGTCTCCAGTTCTCTTCTCCATGTGTTCCTTGATCTCCCGCTATCTGTCTTACCATGGGGATTCCAGAACAAGGACTGGATACTAATGGATAAAGTACATAAGGGACAAGCTGATGAATGTTCCTAACTGTTACATGTCGTTTTTATAATGAATGTTCCTAACCTGTTGCAAGGAATTGTATTAGAAAGCAAACAATGAGAAACTGGGACTCAGACATTTCAGGGCAACTTTATACAGAAGAATGGCATTAATGTCTTGGAATCAGAAAAGCGAATGCAAGAAAACCATGAAATATCTTAACCTGAGGAAGAAATTTCACTCTGAGATACAAAATAGACAGTCATAATATTTTATTGTCATCAAGAAACAAATAACATGCGAAAGAAGCGTTGAAGACAAATTTGTAAAGGCAACCAATAGGGCAGCAACAGGGAAAAATGTTAGTGCACTCTGCAGCATAAAACAGTGCTGAAACTTAGAAGCCAGCACTAGTAATCTGATCTGAACACACTCCGTCAGCTTATAACAGTGCCGTAACAAAGAGGACTGCACCAGGGACACAAATGGTCTGAATGCACTCTGTCAGCATTTAACAGTGCTGTAAGTAAGAGGGCAGCACTGGTAAAGTGGTCTGAATGCACACTATCAGCATGTAACAGTGCTGTAAGTAAGAGGACAGCGACAGGAAAACATGGTATGAGTGCACTTCATCAGCATGTACCACCAAAGCTGAACATTGAAAATCTGAAACATCCACTTCTACCTAAAATGGCAGCTAAGAACACCATGTAATTGATAAAATAAAGGATTTCTAAGGTATTTCACATTACCATTCTCTCCGGAATGGTCTAAAAATGAGTTATTGTTCAAGCGAGATAAGCAACATCAGCCATTCATTATGGTTTTTTTTTTTTTTTTCAAAATGAAGTTAATCAGTAAAGTGGCCTCATGCTTGTTAACTCTTGCGCACACAGACATGGCAAGTTCACGAGTATCTATGTAATCTGGCCTACACTGTTAAATAGGAAAACTGCAGAAGTGATTGCGTCTATAATTAGTCTGGGTCGTCCTTAGGTACATATCCAGGTTATGTGGAGAGATCCTGCTAGACCTCTGTCTGCGAAGCACTTTTTTGTTTGTGGTACCAAGTTAGCAGAGGGTATAGTAATGACTCATACCCGTAGCTAGGCGCTGGTGCCATTTGGAAGGTCCTAGGTTCGATTGCCGGTAAGCCTATCACTTCTGTTGTTTTTCGGTTGTATAGTCTTCTACTTCTTATTTCTCACAAATGCCTGAAACAAAACTTTTGTGTATTATTTATTTATTTATTTACTGTATTGCTGAAGTAATGTTAAGTATATCTCCCAGCTGCATGTAAGGTAAAGGTAAAGGATCCCGTTACACGCCAATTGAGGCATATTGGGAATATGGTGTTAGGCCCATATTTTCTTGACCATCGGCACTAGTGGTGCTGTGGTCAGCATCACGCCGGCCGCCTTAACCTTCCCAGAGCTGTTCTGGTACCCAATTCATGAGGCTGGGTCCACCCTGGAGCCGTTTGCGGTCTAAAAAATCCCACCTCAACTGGGGATCGAACCATGGACCACCGAGCTAGGAAGCCAGTGCACTAACCACTGTACTACCACAGCTCCAGCTGCATGTATTGGCAACTTATTTCCTTTTCATTAACAAATTTATCACACTGATGTCTGCCATTCTAGTTCAGATGTGGTGATTGAGGCAGAAAATTGACTGGTGAATACAAATTAGATACATTGTTCTCAAGTTTTATTGAATCTAAATCCATATAATAATGAGGTGCAGTGGGCAGATTTACTGGGCTACTATTATTGTTGTTTGTTTGATTTTTTTTTTAAACAGTGACATGCTCCATTTAGGAAAGACATGTATAGTATTAATAAGGTTGACAAGACAGGCAGTAGACTGGACTACACTTAGATGGAAAGACAGAATAACAAAGAGGGAAATGCTGAGAATTAACGGCTTTGTTACTTTTTGTCTCAACCAAAATCACCCATGGGCTTGTCTCAACCAAATTCACCCTTGGGTTTGCCTCAGCCAAATTCACCCTTGGACTTGTCTCGACCAAATTTATACTTGGGCTTGTCTCAACCAAATTTACACTTGGGCTTGTCTCAACCAAATTCACACTTAGGCTTGTCACAACCAAATTCACCCTTGGGTTTGTCTCAACTAAATTCACTCTTAGGCATAACAGTGACTGATGACAATAATGAAACCGTTGTGAAACATGAGAAATATTTATATCTTATCGCAACAAAATTCCGAGGGTGATAGAAGTAGAGGAAGAACAACAACAACAACACAGAGAAGAGAGCTGGAGACAGAAATGAAAGATGGAGACATGGAAAGACCATGAACTGATGACACAGGACTGGAGGACTTGGCACATGACAGGAGGACTTGGCACATGACAGGAGGACTTATGTACTCCTCTGGACTAAGTTCATCTGTGGCAGTGACTGGTGGCAGTGACTGGTGAAGACAGAAAAGATTATAAAAATGTGTAGAAAGAATTATGAGAATATTTAAACATTTCCTTACACATCAAACACAAGGTTCAGCAGAAGTTGTTCCAATATTGTCTGTGATCACTTTTATCTATGTTCTTTCTAAAGCCGAAACTTCTGTTGCTACATATATTTCATTTGCAGGAACTTCTCGGTCAAATTGTTTATGTGGAAACTCCAGAAGTGGGCACCAAGTTGGAAGCTAATGGTATGACCTTGAACTGTGGTATGGGTTACTTGTTGTTGTTGTTATTGTTGATCAGAATCGACCTCACTGCACTCCAGACAAACACATAGGGGCTCAGACTCCCTCAGCTAATGTCGAAGAGTATGAATGCTAATTGTACCTGTAGCACGTTGGTTGTACATACGATGGATGCATCCTCTCTCATGTCCATCTCTGCTAGTCCCACGTTTGATGCCAAACTCCAACAGTCTCAGCCTTGTTGATTCATCCATTGCAGTGTCATTATCCAGCAGGCGATAATTAATTTCCCTTAGTTCTCTCCCTTATCCATGTTCAGTGTCCCCATGATGGTGCTCTTAAGGTCAGTCTGTTAGCTCTCTCATTGCCATGCACCCCTGCATGACCAGGACAGCAGATCCACACCAGTTCTTTAAGACTTGAGGATTCTATTGATGTTTTCCATTCCTGCCGCAGTGATCCATTCTGAACTTTCCGAAGCATGGCTTGGGAGTCTGACAATATAACTGCCCTGGTTGATGGAGTTTCAGACAGCCACCTCAGTGCTGCAGTAACTGCCTCTACCTCCATTCTCATGCTGGAAGTTGGTTCGTGTAGGCTCCACTCTGTTCAGCAGTGACCCTGCCCTTTATTCTCGCAGAGAAGCCCCATCCTGATTTCTCACCACGCACTACAGATCCATCAGTGTACACAATGGCATCATCATCCTCAGCGATCACTTATCAGCTGATTAATCCACATCTCTGCTTTTCCATTGCCCCAAGATCTGCACTCTCTGCCAAGGTTAATGATGACCTGCTGGTAGTTTATCCAGTTCTTCCCTGACTTACTCCCCCTTCCCCTTTTTGATATATTTTCAACCCTGGTCACCTGACCAATCATAGCCTTTGCCTGTGCCATCCCCCTCTTTATTCTTACTCCTTTGACGTCAGCTACGTTCTCATGTAGGGGGTGTCTTTTGTCAGTGGTTACCCGCATATAGGCTTTTGCCTGGGCCATCGCATTTCTGGATCTAATCGTCAGCAATTCGAGCATGTATTTCATTGTCACAATGGGGGTATCATGCGTACAGCCCAAAACTAGTCGCATCCCTTCATTTTGAATGCGCTTGAGTCGTTCACATTGTGACACTGACAGCGTGAATATTCCTTGCTCATACTCGATTACTGAAATCATGAGCTGATGAAACAGGAGAAACAGTAGTCTCTGTTCAAGCGCGCAGCAGCCTTTGTTTTTTAAGGCTGCCAGTCCTCGCTTTCACTTCTGTATGATCAGTTCGACATGATACTTGAACGACAGCCCACGAGCAAACGTTACTCCCAGATACTTCAGCTTGTCTTACCTTTCAATGTTCTGCCCATTGAAAGTGATGTCTGGAAGGTCAGCTTTCACTATGGAGTTGTTCAAAGAGCACACAACACTGGTGATAGTGGAGAACCCTGGGGTAGTCCCAGGCAAATGCGCATTGGTTCCGATGTTCCCAAGCGAAATGCAACTGATCTCTCCATTAAGGCAGCTGCTATCCACCTTGTTATCCAAGGGTTTACACCACATGCCATTATACAGTCTATTAGGGTTACAAAGTCCGCACTGTTATAAGCATCCTCTAGGTCAATTGCGACAGCCACCGTTTCTCTTTTACCCTGGAGTCCCTCGTACACATCGTACACAAATTTTCCAGCGTTACCCCATGTTGTTTTCATAGGCCTATAGCTACCCAGGGTATCAGGAAGAATGTGTGCAAATTTCGATGTGGCTCATTACTTGTCTTACAACTATCTTTTCAAGTCATTTACCATAGATATTCTGTAATGTGATAATTCGATAGCTGCTGAGCACTGTGGGGTCTTTGCCAGGTTTAGAAAGTGGTCGAAGGTACGTGTGTAGCTAGTCTTCCGGCACCTCAGTATTCTGTATACTGGTATTGAAATCGCTCAACATATTTATAATGGCTGTGTCATCGAGCTGTTTAATGTGATGGTTGTCGTAAATTTATTTTGAGAGAAGTCTTAGAAATAGTGGTCCCGTTTAGAGTGAAGAATGATGGTGAAGGCTCTATGATAGAAAGGGTTGGAAAGTACGTAGTTTCTTCACAGAGTGCTGGGGAGAGTAAGGACAGACTCTTTTACGACAATCCTTTTCTCTCAATCTACTCCGTAAACTCTCCTGGCTAAACAATTATTTGCCAGTTTCCAAACACACTTGCGCTCACACCAATTTGGTGTTTCAAACACACGGACGTTACGTGAATACAAACTATGGTAAACAAATATGGGTAATTTGGGCTTGGGTCTTCCAACACAGTACTCAAAGTTTTATGATGTTTATTTATCATTAAAATCAGTTACAACATTTATCAGATAACAGAAAATTATCATAGTTACAGAAAATACAAATAACAAGGCGGGGGGGGGGAAGATATGAAAAGTGGTATCCAATCTGCCCTTCCCGCTTGTAATAGACAAAAGATAAACCCAGTCCAAAGATAGGTAGTTATCAGAAAAAAATAGATAATGTAACCCAACAGTAAATTTAATTACTCTGAAAAAAGAGGTATTACAGTACTAGGTATGGGTGGTAGAAAAGTCCTGTTATTCTCAATTGTTTTCCCTTTTACTAAGCAAATGTAAGGGGGTGGGGACTAAACAGAGTTATAAAATCCCACTTAAAAGGAACAATACAGGGAATACAGTAAAAGTATTTACCAGGTAGGCAAATTAAAAAATGGTTGCAAAATAAATCTCATATCATTCATGCGCGCTCGTGATGGCCAACATTCATTTACTCACACACACTTACCGATCGTAGAATCTGGCACTCCATAGAAAAATACACAAACATCAAATAAACACTCGACATAGGTAGTGTCTTTTTCTTCTGTGTCCAGCCCCAGATTATCAGGTATATGCGTTAGTACAGTCCCGAAATCGCTGGATGGTGAAGCCTAAGTGTTCTTTGTTTTTGTTATGTTACAAGGAAAGTTCTATGGGATGGCACGGTCACGGATACAGGTGGTGAAAATGGGGTGGTCTCAGTGATTTCGCCGCTGATGGTGAAACTTCTTAATGCGTGATGATAACAACTGACCGGTGAGGTATGGTTTACTTCGAGGGTTTTAAAATCCAGTGAAGAAAATATGCACAGTCTGTGTTCAGGAGATTTCTATTTTCTTTTGCAATAGAGCAGGATTAATAATCTAAATATAGCTCTGGCAATGTTCTTCTCCAGTTAAACTCTACAGATTAAATTGTATTGATGATGTGTTAAATTGTTCTTGGATTTACTTTCTTTCTGGAAAATTCAGATAGCTGGACCCCAACAGGATCGTCTCAAGATTAAAATTTAAACTGTTCATCAAAATATCTGGAGGGTTTTAAGAACCGAGTCTGGAGGACTCTATACAATGTTTTTGCTGGGACGCAAAGGTTATGATCACCCTATATGAAAGATAAAAAACATGTAATCATACCGAAAAATCAAATAACATTCTAAAGCGCGATAAATTTACCGTTAAGACTATTATATACACTCACGTATTTAATTATATATATTAAGAAAATACTTCGCGAGTCTAATGGTTAAAACACGCATCTATATATAGGACTTAACTTAATTAATTAGTTATAAATTCCTTCGCGACTTTAAAAAATAATTTAAACGTTTAAGCATCTATTATCTTTGGAAATAATGTAATAGATATATCATTAAATTTTCAACTGGAAACTTTAGAGATAGGTTTAATTTAATAGATTTAAATCAACACAAAATCCAGTGAAATAAAAATGAATGAACTAGACCACTGATCACTAGAAACTAATATATATTATACCGTTTAGCACAGAATAGAATTCACTGCAAATATAGCCAAAAATCCAGGGGAAATCTAACAAGATTTTACTATAGCTAGTGCTTCTGTAAATCTCTGGCAAACGAGTGATAAAATTGCATTTTGCAGGGTCTCTATATATATGAAATGGAATGACAGATCGGGGGGACATGTTAGAATCTAACACCTTTCTTGAACTCAGGAAGAATTCGAGATCCTATGCCGCATGTCCCCCGTGATTATTCAATTCTCTGGCCACTTCGTCTTTCCCGTTCGTTCCGTCTTTCGAGCGGTTCCAGCGCTCTCCTCTGATTCACACTGCCGTGTTACCTAGTGGCAGGAGATCGTCATTGTCTCAGATCGTGTGCCGCTTTCTTCGTTTGATTTAGGCAACGCCTTTAAGGCAGGTACGAAAGGTGTAGCGAAATGCTTGCTTATGATCGCTCTAGAGGTTTCAGTAGGCGTGGTGTTACCTCCCCTTTAGACAAAGCAATGTCCAGAATGCACAGAAGATAAACTGTCTACATATTAATTAGCAAACGTGTTGGCGAGTCCACTCTGCTCTGACGCATATTAATGAGCCCAGGTGGAATTCCACGTTTCTTTTGTACATTGCTAATGAGCCCAGGTGGAAGAATTCCCGTTGACGATAAAATTACAACAATATTCGGGGGTACAGATGTTATAAGGGTTCTACCATATCATCAAATACTTCAGGGTTGGCTGAGTTTCATCGTCACAATGGTATTGTACACCATCAGAACCAGGAGCAGTGTTTCTGCTGGTTTTCAATATGTAGGCATGGGTTTCACTATTTACTAGCTATTAAGGCCTGGTTGTTGTATGGGATAAAATATTTAAAATTTGAGTTTTGCGTCCCTGCACTGTATATATAATATGTAAAATTTGAGTTTAGCTTTCCTGCGCGGTATATAAAATATGTAAAATTTTGAGTTTTACTTCCCTACATGGTATATACAATAAGTAATATTTGAGTTTTGCTTTCCTGCACAGTATACAGAATACGTCAGCTCCTGTTATTTATTTGCTGATGAACATTTATTTTCTGTAGTTTCTTAGCGGACGTGTAAAAAGAAAGAAGTAATGGTCATCTCAAACAAAAATGACTTCTCTGAAGTGCACTATCAAAGTAAATGGAACAGTTTTAAAACAAGTCAATAGATTCAAATACCTCGGCATGTTAACATCATCGGATGGAAGATGCATCTCAGAAGTGAAGAGTAGAATAACGCAGGCAAAAACAGCATTCTATAAAGTGAAAAATAATTTATGCAACAAATCTTTGTTAACAGATCCTGACATACAGAAGTGAGTCGTGGACAATTAGTAAACAGGTAGGAAAAGCACTAGAGGCCACAGAGATGTGGTTTTACAGAAGAATGTTAAAAAATATTATAGGCGGCTAAGAAGAATACGGTCCTGAAGGAGGAGTCCTGTGGAACAAGGGAGCTTATTCTTCATGTCAGAAGGTAGCAGTCCACTTTCTTTGGGCATATTATGAGAAGATAGAAGATGGGGTGTATCGTAGCAGCAGGAAAGATTGAAGGAAAAAGCTATAGAGGACAACAAAGATAGAAGCTGGGGTATATCGTGGCAGCAGGAAAGATTGAAGGAAAAAGCTATAGAGGACAACAAAGATAGATGCTGAGGTACATCGTGGCAGCAGGAAAGATTGAAGGAAAAAGCTATAGAGGACAACAAAGATAGATGCTGAGGTACATCGTGGCAGCAGGAAAGATTGAAGGGAAAAGCTATAGAGGACAACAAAGATAGATGCTGAGGTACATCGTGGCAGCAGGAAAGATTGAAGGAAAAAGCTATAGAGGACAACAAAGATAGATGCTGAGGTACATCGTGGCAGCAGGAAAGATTGAAGGATAAAGCTATAGAGGACAACAAAGATAGATGCTGAGGTATATCGTAGCAGCAGGAAAGATTGAAGGAAAAAGCTATAGAGGACAACAAAGATAGATGCTGAGGTACATCGTGGCAGCAGGAAAGATTGAAGGAAAAAGCTATAGAGGACAACAAAGATAGATGCTGAGGTACATCGTGGCAGCAGGAAAGATTGAAGGAAAAAGCTATAGAGGACAACAAAGATAGATGCTGAGGTACATCGTGGCAGCAGGAAAGATTGAAGGAAAAAGCTATAGAGGACAACAAAGAGAGAAGATACTCCACAGTCTGACATCATGGCATGGAAAGACGTCAACAACAGAACTGATAAATAGTACTAACAAAAGGAAGTTGTGGAGAGACATGATTGCCTAAGCCACCGGGCATGGTACTTGAAAAAGGAGCAGACGTGTGTGTTTATTTTAAAAATTACATTGTTAGCCAGCACCTAAGTACCCATGGTGCTAGAATATTGTTCTTTATCTGTTTTTGTTGTTGTTGACAGATGTAGCAGGTTGCTTGGAGAGTGTGAAGGCAGCAAGTGAAGTGTTCAGCCCTGTAGGTTGCGTTGTGACAGAGGTGAATAAAATGCTGTTAGATAAGCCAAGCCTTGTCAACTCCTCCCCTCTTAAAGATGGTAAACGATTTTGTTCCACATTATTTTTTTTGTATATATTTCTTTTAAATTTACCAAATTTGTAATAAAGAACAATGAAACTACTTGTATAGGAACACCACACTCTATAACCTAACATTCATTAATCACCCTTCAGCTCTACCAGGCATATAGGCCTTCAACAAACATTGGTCAACTCCTGCTGATGTCTGCCATCAGTTCAAGGTCATTTCTGTCTCCGATTCTCAAACATTTTTTTTTCTACCTTCACTACTGTAACCCTGGGGATTCCAGAACAAGGACTGACTGGTAATGCTATAAAGAGGTTTCCTCAATGTGTCCTATCCACCTTCAGCATCTTCTTATCATCACTTGTATGCTGGCACTTTTTGTCAGTTCCACATTGGTGATCTTATCATACCGTTTAAATCCTTCTATTCTTACTTACTTACTAATACTTAGTCATCCCTCTTTTACCATGAGGTGTAGAGGTTTGGAGGAGGGAGCGCCATACTATCCTATCGGCTGTCTTCCTTCTGGCCTGGTTCCAATCTAGTCCTTCAGAGATTGTCTAATGTTGTCTTCCCAGCAGACTTTGGGTCGTCCTGGAGGTCTGGATCCCTTGCTCTTAGACTCCCATACTTGTCATGGTAGCCGATCTTTTTCCATTCTACAGACATGGCCAAACCATCATAGTTGGGAGTGTTCTACTTGAGTCTGTTGTGGCTGGGGTTTGAGTCTTCTATTCTACTTAGGCAATCATTTATTAAAGTCTGTATCTTCTTGGTTACCATTTTGATGTTGTCTTGATGTCATTATAATTGTTTTTTTTTCTTCATACTCTCGCTATTAGAGTTCCATTTTTGGTACAATCAAATCCTTCCCCTAATTCTGTGCTTGATTTCCACTACAAGACTGTCATCTGCTAATGCTGTGCTTCCAGTGTATTTGAACTGTTTCAAGTGTTTTGATCTCTTGAAACTCACTACTATGCATGTAGACTGTGGAAAGGTCTTTGGCTGTTGAGGCAATCACTCTATAAATGGACAGAACACTGTGGAGATACAAATGCATGAAATGCAAAGTTCTTAATGAAGGACATCTTACATAACCTATTGGGATAATTCCTGACAAGCAACGGGGATGCATTTTGTCACTATCTTTTTTTCCTGGCTGTAGATATAATCAGAAATAGAGATATTACAGTCAGAAACCTAAAGCAGAGATACTACAATTAGTAACCTAATTTCCCCAGGCTGGTTGTTCAAGCTTGACCTGAATCCTAGACAAAGTGATAAATATGATGACTTCACAGGCATACAAAAAGTACATTGGGACACTTGAAGACAACTGAGTACATGGATTGTGTCTGTGTACTCTCCCTTAGCCATGCATTTTTATCTTGGCATTCACTACTGAGCATTTTGGTAATTTTTAGTTCTTTAGTGTAATGATGGTCACAGAGTACATCCAGATGGTGTTTTCTGTTGTAATTTTGTGAGCAGTAGTGAATTTGGTTACAAAAACCTGTCAAAGGTGTTGGCAGTAGACAAGGTCTGCCATGTTGCCAGACTGGCTACCATATTTACTTTACAGCTAGCCTTATCCTAACCCCAACCCTGTTTTAAGCTTTGGAGATTTTTGTGTTTTGTTTTATTTTGTGAGAGAAAATTGATATAAGAAAATATATAGTCTTGAAAAATCAATTTTACATATATTTATTTCTTGTTAGTTACAAATGATCTCAGTACAGCACAAGCACAAAGTTAGGATTATATCAGAGCTGTGTGCTTTCTGTGCTTCTCTATAGCGCGGAGAGCTGGAGAGTTACAGAGAAGGAAATGTCGATATTGTCCTCTTTTCACACAACATGCCTAAGAAATATTCTCCGAATCTTTTGGCCGAATATCATCACCAACCAAGATCTGCTTACTCGGAGCAAGCAAGAGGACATGCACACCATCATAGCTGGCAGACGCTGGAGCTGGGTTGGCCATGTCCTCAGAAGAGACCCCGATGCCATCACAAGAACAGCTATGCTATGGACCCCTGAAGGAAAACGAAAGAGAGGCCGACCAAAAACAACTTGGCGGAGGACTGTGGAGGCTGAGATGCAAAGAATGAACCAGAGTTGGGGCACTGTACGAAGGATGGCTGCCGACCAAGCAAAGTGGAATCAATTTGTTGTTGCCCTACAAGATGCCACCAGGCGTAATGGCCACTGACTGCTTTGACGGTCGGCGGCTAAGGATCAAAAAAGAAGAAGAAGTTACAAATGATGATGATAGTAGAACTTTGAGTTTTTCTTTTCCTTGACAAATCATGCACATGTACATTTATTATGATAGGAAACTCTTTACAGAGCGATACAACAGGAAGCAATCTGATCATCAGAAGAAGTCCCCCCATCCGACAAGTGTTTCGGCCCAATTACTCCTTTACACTCTAAGGGGGGCGGGCCCACTTGGGTCATGACTCCCAAGCGTCTCAGCTTCCTGTTGTCTTGTATCGAAAATGAACCCATTTCACTTATGGTAGCAACTTTTAAATCCACAACGCCAGCCGCAGAGGCAATTGTGAAAGTAACAAAGAGAAGACAAATTATTCCGTTCGTTCCAACGCCCTTCACAACTAAGGACACACACTGAGACATTAGCGCGCAGCCGACGAGCTGCGCGCCGCAAGCCACTGAAATTTACCTGACACTCTCCCTATAGTATACATCGCCTGTTGCCCCAGAGTCGCATCTCTTTCACTCGTACACCAAAAAAAAAAACTCAGCGTTGTGGACTTAGAAAAATTTTGGTGTTTTCTGTACCGCAGCGTTTATTGTTACGATGTCCATCGTCCATTGCGGTTGTTCCACAGCCAGCCTGATGCCTTTTCAGCAGTTTCACTAAGCCTCTTCAGTGCCCTTGTTCTAGACTGTCCCTTCAGCCCCAACAGTTTCAATAAATCATACACTGATGCAGCCACAAGCCCTCTTGCGCCCACTTCAACCGCCATGACCCTTGCACTGAATCCATCGTGTCTCAGATCCGCGGCCAAATCGCTATACTTGGCCGCTTTGAATGAATGTTGCTCGTCTAATCTGGATTCAAATGGCACGGTTAGTTCAATCAGTATGACCTGAAGCGTTGCTGCAGAATGAAGCACTATATCCGGCCGTCTCCGCGATTTTCTGATACACTCTGGATATGCCCCCCGTCCAGGTAGGTCTACCTCCATCTCCCAGTCGTTTGCACAGTCAAGAAGAGATGGTAAACTGCTACCAGGTTTACTCGGTTTGGGGTGTGCTGACTTTCCTGCCCTCAGAAAGTATGTGTTTGCGGTGTCTGGCAGGACTTTGCTATTCGCTTTCATTCTTGCCTGATCTAATGTCGCAGCAAGCTCATTTAGCACTTTGTTATGGCGCCAAGTGTATCGCCCTTGTCCTAATGCCACCTTACACGCTGAGAGCACGTGTTCAAGTGTCTGCCTCCCCTGGCACAGGGGGCACTGCTCATCATCCGACTTTCCCCATTTCACAAGGTTGGTGGCCGACGGCAGCAGGTCATACATTGATCTAACCACGAAGCTGAGCCTAAGAGGTGCCATATGCCATATATCATTCCATGTCAAGGACCTCTGCAGAGCTCCTTCCCATGTGGTCCATTGGCCTTGTTGGACCTGCTGCACTGCTTTTTGCAACCTCTTATCATTCTCAGCTCCTCGTATCTCCTGAACTACCATGACTCTGCGCTCCCTGCTTGATGCCTTGGACCACCAGCGGATGTCACCATGCCCAAATCCCCGTCTATTCGTTTGTGTGTATCCGATTACCTCTCTCAGTTTGAGTGACTCTTCAGCAGCATCAACAGCTTCTTCCACTCTCCACTTCCTTCCCGTTTTCAGTGTGGGCTGAATGGACTTAACCACGTCATCAGCTGACTCGCGTAGCATCATTGCAAGCCTTGCTTTTCCAACTTTGTATTCTTCAACAACTGACTTGAAGGGAAGCAGAAGTTTTGACTTTTTGCAGTACAGTGCTACATCTGACAGACCTGGTGGTACCCTAGCCATTTTCTCATGAACTTGTTGACCTTCTGCTCTATAGCTTCCACTGTACTTGTGCTTATTTCATATATAAGCAGTGGCCACAGCAACTTCGGTATCAACATGAACTGGAGGCACCACAGTTTGAACTTTCCCAGGAGTCTGCTTTGGTCTATGATCTGTAGTCCTCTGTCTGCCATTTCTATTGTCTGTTGCACTGCCTTCGAGTCTTTTAAAGAGGCATCGTACACCCTGCCAAGACTTTTAACAGGTTCCTCAATGACAGTAGGGATTCTTTGGCTGGAAACCGTGAATATGACCTCTGCTATCTTCCCTTTCCTGACTGATAGGCTTCTCGACTTCTTGGGTTTGAAGCTCATTCTGCACCAGCTGACTAGTTCATCCAGGCGTGCTAACATCCTCCGGGCCTGATGTTCATCTGATGTCAGAATTGTTGTGTCATCCATGAATGCTTTGAGTGGTGGCATGTGACACATTCCACCGAGCTTTGGGCCTATAGCCATTCCTTCAGCCGCATTGAGGATTACCTGCATAGCCATGACGAATAGTATCGGAGAGATGGTACATCCCATCGCAATTCCAACTTCAAGGCCAATCCACTTCGTTGTGTAATCTCTGGTTGAAAATCTGACAGAAAACCCTGCGAAATACAGCTTCAGCATTGCTGCAATCTCTTGTGGAACATGATACATTTCTAGGGCCTGCCACAACATCTGGTGTGGAACGGATCCATAAGCATTTGCTAGATCCAACCAGATTACATGGAGGTTTGTTCTGTCAGACTTTGCCTTTTGGATTGCTTCCCAGATCATTGCAGCATGCTCTAGACATCCTGGTGTACCTGGGATACCTCCTTTCTGAATTGTAGTGTCAATGTACCCATTTGCCAGGAGGTATGTAGTGAGTCTTTTCGCCATTACTGAGAAGAATATCTTCCCTTCCACATTGAGTAGTGAGATTGGCCTGAACTGACTGATGTCTGTGGAATTCTGTTCCTTCGGGATGTAGACTCCGTTTGCCTTTCTCCATTCCTTGCTTACGAGTTGGGTTTTCCACGCATTCTTCAGTAAACGGAGCAGTCGTTTGAGAACCTCAGGGCATCTTTTATACACCACATATGGAACACCATTAGGACCTGGAGCTGACTTGCACCGAGCTTTCTGGACAATGCTTTCTACCTCTTGCGCCGTTGGGGGCTTGGTGTTAAATTCAGCTCCTGGCTTACCCGGCCATTTAAGGCCTGCCATGCTGCTGAGCGGCTCATCTTTGCGACCATCTGAATATGTCATTCTAAGGTGTTCTTCCAGGTCTTCTTTCCTGATGTTTAGCGTACCCGACCGTGGCTGCTCAAACAGTTCTTTGGCAAACTTGAAGGGCTCCCTAAAGAATCTTTCCCTATCCCTTCGAGTCTTCCTTCTCTTCCTGCACAACCTTTCCGCTCTACAAAGGGCATTATGTTGGCCTTTCAGGTGCTCCCAAACTTGCCGTAACCCTTCCTTCTCTGTGGCAACTGCGTTCTTGAACAGTTTTCGGGCATGCTTCTTCTGTTTCCTGATTTCTTCTATTTTAATTTGTCTTCTACTTTTCCGTGGTGGGTTACTTTCCCTTGCCTCCCTCACTCCGAACACTTTGCGACAGTGCAGATATATTATGTCGCCGAAGATTTCCAGCTTCTTCTCCAAAGTTAGCTGCTTCAGGCTGTTATCCAACTCTTTTGCCAAGGCTTCGTCCAGCTGTTCCCAAAGCCCTTTTGCACTGGCAGGTGGAAACTTTATTGCATCTCTCTTCCCGTCCAAGAAGTGTGAGAGATCATCATCTGGCAGATCAACTTGAATGTACTCAGCACTGTGGATTGACTCCTGGCTGCGTTCTTCTAACGTCTTATCCGTCGAGACAGAGCGCTGTTGATCTCCCCCTGATGACCTCCCACACCCTTTTTTCGTTCAGTGGATTTTCATTCCTCTCTGAGTAGAGAATTCCCTACCACAGGCACATGGAAATTCCAGCCGTTGTTCAGAGTTCGAAGTCCGTGTAACGGGTCTGGTCGATTCCATTGAGGCGCCTGTGGATTCATCATCCTCCCCCCCTTTCGGTGAATCCTGGGGGCATCTATCTTTTTTGGGTCCTGTAGCAATTGAATACAGCTTACGGGGTGCTAACCCGGTCAGCCGGTTTCTAGTCTTTCCCAGTGTCATCTGTCTTTCCAGAAGTCAATCGGTCTTTTCCCGATCGTCACAGGGATGAAGGTGATGCCATTGTGTACACTGAAGGGTCTGTAATCCATGGTGAGAAATCAGGGTGAGGCTTCTCTGCTAGAGTAAAGGGCATAATCATTGCTGAACATATCGGGGCTTACATGATAACAACCTCCAGCATCAGGATGGAGGTAGAGGCAGCTATTCCAGCCTTAAGATGGCTGTCTGAGACTTCATTAACAAGGGCAGTTATTGTATCAGACTCGCAGTCCATGCTTTGGAAGGTCCAAAGTGGATGTCTCCGGCATGAATGGAAAACCTCCATAGAAGCCTCGAATCTTCAGGAATTGGTTTGGATCTACTGTCCTGGTCATGCAGGGATATGCGGCAATGAAAAAACTGACAGACTAGCTTCAAGAGCACCCATTGAAGATGCACTGGATATGAATAAGGGAGAAATACATAGGGCAATTAATGATTGCCTATTAGAGAATGACACTGCAATCTATGAATCATCAAGGCTAAAATTGCCGGAATTTAGCATCACACGTAATACCAGAAGGGATGGACATAGGGGGAGGATGCAAACGGCATGTATACAACCAGCGCGCAACAGGAACAATTAGCATTCATACCTTTCGACATTTGATGAGAAAGACTGAGCACCTATGGGTTTGCCTGGAGTGCAGTGACGTCAATTCTTATCAGCAATAACAATAAGTTTGTGAGCTATAGATACTGGTAACAGAATATTATTGAGTCTTTTCTTGAGAAATCGAGATTGTGAGTTACTGATAATGTCTGAGTCTTATACCTTATAAGTGAAAGGTTGGAGGGATTCATAAAGATTTAAATCTATGAAGGCATGTGACCACTGGCATGTGACCACTGGCATGTGACCACTGGCATGTGAACTCCAGGAAGCCTAGAACAATGAGACTACAAGCCATGAATGTTTTCTGTGAATGTCAAATTAACATCCCTGTTTATGTCAGCTCTAATTATGCTGTCTGTTTGATGATTGTACAGGTCTGTATCCTTGAGTCCGAGCACCAGACATTCAGAAAATTGAAAGTATTTTGGCTGACTTTTGGGCGATCTTCGAACACATTTTGGACGACATCTGGAAACTGAAAAAAAAAATCAGTTTTCTGAAACACGGCTGTCCCCCAGCATTTTGGATTCAATGATACAGACCTGCATGACAGTATTTGATGTGGAGTGCCAAATTTTTTTAGGCTAAAAAATAAAAAAACAATCTCACTGGTGGCGCACAGAAAGTTGCATATACTTGACAGAACACTGTTTCCAGTCATATATAATATATATATACTAGCAATAACCCGTCAACATTGACTCGTTATTAATTATAGTGTGTTGTGTCTGTTACATGTATTACAGACGGTACTATCACTACTATGGTCATTTCATTGCAGGCGACCGTCATTAGATATTTCTAGTGAAAGTTATATGGATGTATTAAATATGAAGACATGGAGTAACCTTACCTAAACGACATCTGGAGCAGTGATAATGATCTAATGGACCGTAAATTGACTAAATAACTAACATTTCTTTTATGACAACGTCTCGTAATTGTTGCCTCTGAGAAGCCATGGTCGACTCACTGCCTCTGAGAACGTTTGAAGTTTGACGAAACTCCAGTTCATGCACTGTTTATCAATCGTGTTGTTGGCTTGTTTCCATAATCAAACTGTTCATGCACACCTTCATTTGCGCACTTTTTCTATTTTTGGGAGAGTACATATAAGGGAAAGCAATACAATTATTGTCTAACTTTCAACGACAGTTGCACCGCCTTAGCTGTGGTTGAAAGTTAACTCTTTCAGTCCCAAGCAAAAAAGTGGGTTTGGCCCAAGCAAAAATGGCCACCCCAGTGCGTTTTTATTGTTGTTGTTTGGAAATAATTTATTAAAATGTTCATATGCATAAATAACTTTGTTGTTGTATATGAAACTGAAGGTAATTGGATGTACTTTACTCTTGTGCTACAAGTATAAAAGCTTTCCTTGAAAAATGATTAGTTATTCAAGGTAAAATGGAGGATATGCGCTTAAAAAAATGATTAGTTTATTCAAGGTAAAATGGAGGCTATGCGCTTAAAAAATCGCTTTAAAAATCTAAAATAAATATCTCAAAACAGAAACACGTTCACTCTTAAACACGTGCGTTATTTAAAAGAATGTACTTGCAGTCGGAAATGACTTTGTGGGTAGTTATAATTAGAAACAGTCTCAAACAGAGGCACATATACTAAAGGCGTTTTAAAGTCATTGGAAAATTACCGCATATATATATATATATATAATTTGCCATATGTATAATGTGCCATATATATAATTTGCCATATGTATAATTTGCCATATGTATAATCTGCCATATGTATAATTTGCCATATGTATAATTTGCCCGACCGTGTAGTTCCCGGGGGTCTGTGAGTAGACAAAGAAAAAATAGGATTGCCTGTTCCTTCTGGCATGTCATAAAAGGTGGCTATTGTCAAGCTGGCAACCTCATCATGTTGAACAAGCTGATACAGAAACGACTGCTGGAACAGCACATCAATGTTTTGGGGCAGGTTACCTGCAAAAGGGCCAGCTTCAGTTGTGGCTGCATGCTCCACAGGGAGCAAAATGGAAAGTGATGAAATAATTCAACAACAAAATCTTGTACGTCAGTAACAATATGACTGACATGCAAAATGAAGCTAATGTCTATTAAACTTCACAGTTGCAAGACACCATCACACTTCCAAATCACCTGTGGTCCCTACCATATTCAAACAGTCTGTCCTCTATAACTATCAGTCACCGACTGTCTTCTTAAAACCTATTACCAACTCACTGTTACATCCTACTAGCCTACCAATCACTCAACCTGCATGCACTCCAAAACATATTCTCCGTGGTCTCATGTAAGCTTCTTCATAAACTCACTACAAGTACTAAGGTGACCAGACGTCCCGGTTTTTCCGGGACAGTCCCGGTTTTCGACCATTTTTGATAATTTGTCCCGACTTTTTTTCGATGCAATCCGGGACGCCAATTTGTCCCGGTTTTCGACGAATTTGCCAATTTGGCATAAATCTCACAGATTAAAAAATATATATATATTATTCCGTGGCTGACTTGAGGGAATTTTTAATTATTAGTGAACTGGCGCCGAAACAGCACAAGAGTTTGTCAGGACCGCGAATTAGTTTTGTAGTTCCAATGTGATATTCGCAGTTATTTGAAATTTTAGGTAGTGGTAAAGTACCAAGATTTTGCGTACGGTATACGTTTATTTAATTTAAACGGTGAACTATTTGTGCATATTTTGTTATTGTTGTAAGAAAATGGTACCAAAGCGTAAATGCAGTTTCAATGAAGATTTACAAAAGGAATATCCGTTTATTAAAAAGAGTACACCAAACTTCAATGTACGATGCAATATATGTGCCTCCGGGTTTTCGATAAGCCATAGTGGACGTGGTGATATTAAGAACCACATAAGCAGTGAGAAACATAAGAGAGCCGTCATTACAGCTGCATCAAGCTCGTCGTTAACCACTTTCTTCAGAGATGATAAAATTGGTGACCAAGAAGAGCAATTAGCTGCTATAGAAGGCGCCTTTGCATACCATACAGTGCTACACAATCATACTTTCAGGTTTATGGATTGCACATCAAAATTACTTCAGGTTACTTTAGAGCCAAAATTTGCATGTGCACGTACGAAAACAGAAGCCATTATTCGAAATGTCTTGGCACCCCATATTCTAAATGAGTTAAGGTGTGACCTAGAAAAGTCTACATTTATTTCTGTACTGACAGATGCATCCAACCACAAAGAATTCAAGATTTTTCCTTTGCTTATCAGATACTTTGATCAAAGTAATGGAGTGAAAATTAAAATATTAGAGTTAAAGTCATTGCCAGGTGAAACATCTGATATTGTAAGTAGTTTTCTTAATGACTGCATAACTGAAAATGGTTTAGACAGGAAAGTGGTTGGATTATGCGCAGACAACACAAATTCCAATTTTGGAGGTGCTGAAAGGAAAGGACAGAACAATGTTTTCAAAAAACTGCAAGAAAACCTTGGACATGGTCTTATAGGAGTTGGGTGTGCAGGTCATATTTTCCACAACACTGTTCGAACAGCTGCAGATGTACTGCCTGTTGATGTCGAGCTGATTATTGCCTCTAAAATCATATTTTCAATCTCAAGACAGATGCCCAGTTTTTATACAGACATTCTTTGAAAATCCTCTATCTGAGGCATGGCTTGTTTTTGTTCACAGTCAGGCCTCTCCATTCTACGAAGCAGTGCAAAAAATAGAGGGACAGGCGGTCACTGTGTTTGAAGTCATTGACAGCATCAACAGGTTGAAAACTATTTTGAAGTCCAAACTGGAAGACTGTTTCTTGCCATCAAGAGTTAAGCTAATCCTTGAAAAGCTGGAAATGGAAGGACTTCCAAAGGAGGATGTGAAAAAGTTTCATGCTAGCGTTTCTTCGTTCTATGAAACCGCTTTAAATTATTTGAATAAATATGCTGCAAAAAATTTTCAAGACCTAGAATCCTACAGCTGGGTAACGCTGAACAGAATACCAATTTGGGCAGATATTGAGATATCATCATCACTAGTGATTCAAACATTACCTTCAGCCCACTTTACAGAAACTGAAATTTATGACGAATATGTCTATATGAAGCAGTTTGTTACTTCTCAGAAAATTAGTGAATGGAGTGCCAAAAAAAACATTGCCACCACAACGTTGGATTGAAATGATTTCCCACTTCAAAAACAATAATGTGACATTTTCAAATATTTTGAGTTTTTTTTTCTGTCTACCTGGAACAAATGCTGCCACAGAAACAGTGTTTTCTTTGATGAACAGCTTATGGGCAAGTGATAAAACACAGCTAGGTGTTGAAACTTTGAAAGCTATGTTGACAACCAAAGTGAACTGTGAGGAAACATGTGTCGAGTTTTTTAAGATGCTGCTTGCAAAGAAGGACCTATTGATAAAAATCCACTCATCTGAAAAGTACAGTAACTGAGCTTCACCTTAAGTAAGGATTATTGTTGTTTTTCTCTCTTATTAGTTTAAGTAGTTAAACTTATACAGTAAAATGTATGTTATTCAATGTTATTCAAATGTATATATAAAATGTATATTATTTTAAATTGACATCAACTTGATTTTTCCGGGACATGTCCCGACTTTTGACCTTTTCTTTATCCTTTTGTCCCGATTTTTTGCATTGAAATAGGTCAAATCTACTATTTTGTCCCGGATTAGGGTTTTGAAAATATGGTCACCTTACAAGTACGGTACATACAGTTGCAAATAACATATGACAATTCAGCATGTGTGTTACGGGGCCCAAAAGAAAACACAGAATGTTAACACTGCAACCTACCATGCATGTCATAAAAGACATCTAAGGAGGGTTGGGTGTGGGACTGCCAATTAATATGAAACAAATATAAAGGTATGTTATCAGGCACTCGCAGGAAATAAAGAAGTAGAACACCAGACAACAGAAAAACAACAGACATGAGTGGCTTACCCAGGATTTGAACACTGGACCTTCCGTGCGACAACCCCGCCTAGCCATGCAAGCGAATCACACTATCCGCCCTGCCATCTACGCATCATCATAAAATGATGTTTCAATGGCAGGTCAACAGTGCGAACCACAATACATGACACCAGAAGTCCACCATGGGCAGTTCAGCCTATTAATGACGCAATCACTTCTGTTGTATTTCTATCAAGCAGTATAGGCCGAATCCAACAAGACAAGGACCTTAATAGTTGAAAAAAAATAAAATAAAAAAACACACACACAAATAGTAATACGTCTTACAAGGAGAAGGACAAGAAAAACCTACGTTGCGGCCACAAGGCCTTCGTCAGGGACAGACAAACAAGAGACAGGAGGGAAAGAAAATGAGAATTAAGTAGAGAACATGAAACTATAAAAATAAGAGAAAAAAACTCCCTTAATATTAAGTCCAGTCACATGTGAAGCAAAGCAGGATGGCTGCCACTAAACCGGAAAGAGGAAGTTGACAGTACATAAAGATAAGAAATAATAAAAACAAGGACTGGAAAAGAGTGAGAAAAAAGTAATCAATAAATAATAAATAAAATAAATAAATAAAATATAAATAAATAAATAATAATAATAAATAAATTTAAAACAAATAAATAAAAATAAAAACTAAATAAAGAAATAAATAAAATAAAAAATAATAAAGGAAAAAAATAATTTAAAAAAAAAAAAAAATAAACAAATTAAAAAAATAAATAAATAAAATTATTAAATGGTGGACTTCTGGTGTCATGTATTGTGGTTCGCACTGTTGACCTGCCATTGAAACATCATTTTATGATGATGCGTAGATGGCAGGGCGGATAGTGTGATTCGCTTGCATGGCTAGGCGGGGTTGTCGCACGGAAGGTCCAGTGTTCAAATCCTGGGTAAGCCACTCATGTCTGTTGTTTTTCTGTTGTCTGGTGTTCTGCTTCTTTATTTCCTGCGAGTGCCTGATAACATACCTTTATATTTGTTTCATATTAATTTACTGTTTATAGGCCTCGGGTTTCCCTCCCTTATGTGTAATAAGTGGGACTGCCAACACCATCTAAAAGAAACTTTAAGCCAAAAAAAATTCAACAAACAATATGGACAAGTCAGCCATCCAAAAGGTTCTCTAGTAAGGAGGCTCCTGATGCAAGAGGGAGGCAGAAATAAAAATGATGAAGACGATGCGGAAAGACCTTGAGATGATGGGAGGTTATGGCAATGCATTTGTTGAAGGCCTGTGCTCCTTGGGGGTTTCAAAGCAATGTTAGTGGTATCTGGCCATAACAATAACTCAATCCTTCATCTACACATGCTCACACATCATGACAGCTTGCTCTGCCTCTCTTGTCAGCTCATCAATGTATTCCCTCTCACTTGTCTCTTCTCATACTTCTTGTATTGACTGTTGTCCTTAACCATCATGAAGTTATTCTTTGACATTACCTGGCCAGGCCCCTAGTAATTGTTAGGCTGCTGTGTGTTCAAATATCCAGTCATATCCCACCACACTATCACTTTCATGAGTGTCCATGTACAGGTATCCTGTTGCAGGACACTTGTCTTATTGCTTGATCTGTTGGTATTCTAACCAGGCCCTGAACCATTTTATGCTTTGCTTGTATGTTATTCTATACGTGGTTTGGTGGTTCTAATATTTCCTCATCATCATTATCTGTCTTTTATTTCCTCCTGCCATGTTTGTTACACTTCCAGGGCATTTTTCACTGGCAACAGGAGCCAGGGCATATCATAGATACATTTATCTTTGTGATATCATGAACTGCACATTATGTTTTTGTTGAAATTTAATTCCTCTGCTTCCCTCACTCTCCAGTATTAGTTATTCAGTTTTGTTCTCTTAGATTTCTCTTTCTTTTTTTTAAAATAATTGAAATTAATTGTCAGAGATGATTGAGAAAACCTGTTGATAGAATTACCAGGCAGTCTGGTCTGGAATCCCGAGTGTAAGAGAGGTCAAGGAAGACCAAAGAACACATGGAGAAGAGAACTGGAGACATATATGAAGCCAATGAAGAAGATACTGAGAGACCTTGAGCTGATGGCACAGGACAGGAAGACTTGGCATAAGTTTGTTGACGGACTATTCTCATTTCAGAGTTGAAAGAAGAAGAAGAATTATCAGGGTTGCTTGAGGGAAAGAAAGTTAAAGGCTTGTGCAAACATTTGTAGAATGTTGACCAAACTCTTAAATGTTGTGCAACTTATTTCTTTTTCTTTATTTTTTAAAACCCAAAATTGAATTTATTTATGCCAAAAATTATTTCATAATTTTGGCAGTCTGTCGCTGACAGAGATTATTTTACCACTCTTTCTTTGTCCCTAGAAGAGATTATTGAACTGGTTTTCTTCACTCCTATCCAACTAATTTATATCAAACAACCTTCAAATAACTACCCGGTACTATTAATAGCCATTTTAGTACATAAAATGCAATGTCACATTCACTCTGCAATTCAGCGTAAGATCTGGTCTGTCCAACACCGGATGTCATATCTGGCAATAATTTTTGCTCTCTCTTGTAACGCCAGTTTTTTGACCATTTTAGATTTTATTTTATTTTGTTTCCGCAAATAAAAAAACTTATTTGTCAAATGGCAGTTATTGTTCCATGTTTTAGAGACTTCACCATACTAGGTCCAGCATCCCTTCCTCGCAATCATTTCCTTCCCTAACTCAACGTCAGGTACCCATTTACAGCTGGGTAGACTGGAGTGTCTGTACCATGATTCTAACCCTGCACCTTTGCTGCGAGAGACCAGCACTCTGTCAATCGGACGCTCAACATTACAGCTAACAAATATGCAGCTTTAGAGATACCAATCTTAAATATGATGATGACACAAGTGAAGATGTTTTAGAGATATCATAACGCAAGTCTTGTCCTGTCACATGTGGACCCTAAGTATCACATTTTAGAGATATTATAATGCAAGTCTTGTCCTGTCACATGTGGACCCTAAGTATCACATTTTAGAGATATAATGCAAGTCTTTGTCTTGTCACATGTGGACCCTAAGTATCACATTTTAGAGATATCATAATGCAAGTCTTGTCCTGTCACATGTGGACCCTAAGTATCACATTTTAGAGATATCATATTGTCTTGTCACATGTGGACCCAACGTATCACTGTCCTGTTACTTGCTGTCTTGTAGTACACTCTTGCTGTAAGGCAGCAGTTGGCTACCCGAGAGCTGCGGGGGTCTACTTTAGAACTCTCTAAAGATCTAACTTGATAAAATCATGTCTGTTTTCAGAGTACTTTGAATAAGTGCAGCCTTGTTGTAACTTCTATCTGTGCCAGATAATCTGTTTCTAGTAATGCCGTCAACACAGCAGTAGAAAATTCAAACAAAATTATATTTTTTAAACCCAAAGTTAACTTTACTACAAACAAAATATCGCTTCCTGTCTTATGTAGTTCACAAATATAGTGAACTAGCTTCAGTGTTTTCACTGGTAGTGTTGTGAAAGTACCTTTAAACTTTGGGGGACACCTCACTTGTAACTGCTGGAAGGAAAGGGCTAGTCTGCAGTTTGCTTGGGAGAAAAATTCTTTTCTTTTTCACTGAGCAACATAAAGATCTATAAAATGATCCCTTGGGATCTACCAGTAGATAAGGATTGACTGGCTGCCAACCCCCCAACCCCCTGCTGTATGCATCGTGGGAAGCTGACGTTTTTATTCTTGAGCCAAAATGTGTTGCATTGGCTGTTGTGAACCCATGGTGTGTACAAGACCGTTCCTGGGGACAATAGCAGTAGGCCATATGATACTCACTTTCAAAATTGAAAATATGACAGGGAATGTAAGTCACACAAGGGAGACAAAAAGAAGTCGTTATGAAACGTATTGGGGGAAATTTACAAGCAGGTATCTTTACTGGCGGGGACGCTTTCTATTAGGTATTTTGTTGGCTTACTGAGATAGATGAGATGAGAAATCTGTATTGGGAAAGCAAGTAAGAATTTACTGATGACGAGAATGTATAACTTGCAACCTATGGATGAGTGACAAAAATTGATGAATTATGAGAAAAAGGATAAAATAAATTGCTACCTTGCTGAAGTCAACTTTTACTATTACCAACACCAGCATGTTCCTGCACCAAGCATCCATGTGCTCTTGCACCAGTGGTTTCTGTAACAATTTTGTTTTACATGACCAGGTTGTCAGCCTCATGCCCAACCTCATATAGTGGCCTTGTATGACATGCCTGATGGAGCAGTTCTATTCTTTCTTTGTCTCGTCATTCCCCCCCCCCCCCCCCCCCCCCCCCCCCCCCCCCCCAATGAACTACTTAAATGTACATAGATGTTTTCATTCTTGAGCAGCAATAGACCTGGCAAGGATGAAGGTGAACAGCAAAGTCAGGCCGAGCACCGCAAATACATACTTTCTGAGAGCAGGAAAGTCAGCACACCCCAAACCGAGTAAACCAGGTAGCAATTTACCATCTCTTCTGGACTGTGCAAATGAATGGGAGATGGCGGTAGACCTACCTGGACGAGGGGCATATCCAGAGAGTTATCAGAAAATCTTGAACTCGGCCGGATATAGTGCTGCATTCTTCATCATCACAGCAGGTTATATTGATTGAACTGACCATGCCATTTGAATCCAGATTGGACGAGCATCATTCGTTCAAAGCGACCAAGTATAGTGATCTGGCCATGGATCTGATACTCAATGGGTTCACTGCAAGGGTCATGGCTGCTGAGGTGGGTGCAAGAGAGCTTGTGGCTGCATCAGTGTATGATTTATTGAAACTGTTGGGGCTGAGGGGACAGTCGAGAACAAAGGCACTGAAGAGGCTTAGTGAAACTGTGGAAAAGGCATCATGCTGGCTGTGGAACAACCGCAATGGGCGATGGAACTCGGGACAGTAAAATCTAGCCCCACCTGAGTTATAGGAAACACCTTGATATTGAAATTTTTCTCTAAGTCTGCAATACACTTGAGTTTTTCGTTGTATTGGTGAAAGGACGGCGGCTCTACAGGTAAACCCCAGTGTGTTATATGAGGTGTCGGGTGCTGTTAGATTTCAGTTGCCAGTTCGTAATAGCTTCACGCAGGTGTGTCAGTGGTGTGCTGCGGAACAACCGCATTAATTTGTCTTCACTTTGTTACTTTCACAATTGCCTCCAGCTGCCGGAATTGTGGATTTTAAAGCTGCAACCACGGTGGAATGGGTTCATTTTCTACACAAGACAACAGGAGGCTGAGACACTTTGGAGTCATGACCCAGGTGGACTCCCCCCCCCCCCCCCCCCCCCCCCCAGAGTGTAAAGGAGAATAAGGGGCCGAAACACTAGCTCGACGAGACCTCTTCTGATGATCAGATTGCCTCCTGTTGTATCACTCTGTATAGTTTCCTATCATTTTACATAAAAATTACAATAATGCAGAATGACTACATAACACGTTCAGTAAAATTTACAAGAACGTCACAGATATAACAGTAGTGACTTAAGGTTTTGACCAGATTGCTACACAAAATATCAGATTTCATCTTTAAATGACAGCCACATAAACATGCGGGGGAACTATCACATGACAGTAAAAAAACATTGAGGTTTGATCACCTTACAAGAGCCACAGACGAAACTTCATTTCTTTCATTTATTCTTTACCATTCTATTTACTTGGTTCAAAGCCTTCAGGAAATACATACCCAACCTTCCTGTCCTGTGCCATCTATTCAAAGTCTCTCCATGTCCTCTTTATCTTCTTCATGCCTAAGTCTAATTCCCTTGTCCTTGGTTGGCTAAATTGAATTATCTCAATTACTTATTCTCATTTGTTGAAGTTTTCTTTGGTAACATATGGACAACAAAAATAACTTGGCATGATGAACAATCATAAGATTTACACTTTAACTCTTTGACTCCATAATTATTTTTTGAAGAATTCTAAACGGTGAAGTGTAGTCTTTTAGTATAAATTTTATGTTAATCTTTTTTTTTGTGAACATGTACTTATTATATACCAAACTGTAGGGAAATTGATAGAGAATTGTAATATATAACGTCTTTGGAAGTATTAACACAAGTATGTTCGGTATACTTAAAACATTTTGCATGTAAAATTGAAAAACACTAAAAATTAACTGTAGAATTGTAAGAAAAAAATTATGCAATCGTGCATTACATAACTTTCAAGCAAATAAAGAAGAATAACGTCATATAAAAACTTTTTTACACTTGTTTAATGTTTTAATAGTATCCCTAGCTTCATCTTTTACCTAGGACTAGTGATTAGATGTCTAGTTTTGTTGCTTTTTGATCGACCAGAATATGACTACACCCACTCATCAACTAAATCTAATGTGTCTAGCTTTTCTGCACCGATTCCGTATTTTGACAACAAACTGTGACTACCAAACAATCATCATCAATGTCAGCAATGTTCCAAAGTAGTTTGACACAATTATTTGCTTAGGAGACTTAGAAAATGTAAATATAAAGCATGACATATTTCTCTAGCAATAACAACGAAAAATGCAAACACACATATTGTGATAATAACACCAAAACACGCACATGTGCTGCTTAACTACAGTCAAATTAGTTGTTTAAATAGTAGCGGAAGTCATTCTACGAGTTTTAAAATATGAACTGCATTAAACAGACGATTTTTGGGGTTTATTCGTGATAAACTAAAAACAACGCTCTGAACATTGCGCTGGCATGGTGCGTTGAATTTTGCAACACTCAGAGCATTGGTCTGGAGTCAAAAAGTTAAGGAACAGCGACTTTGTTCTTTCTTTGTCATCAGCAGCGTACAAGAGTCTGTAAAGTTCTTCCAAGCATAACACAATCTGTTTCTAGTTTTCTCCATCCATCATGCTTTACTTGGCCATGTCCGCTGCATGGAAGATGATCACATCCTGAAAGATATCTTCTACGGACAATTGGCAGATGGAAAAGAACAGTTGGGCGACCGCAGCTGTGGTTCAAAGATGTGTGCAATAGAGACATGAGGGCACTGGACATAAATCCAGCAACCTGAGAGGATGAAGCTGCCAATCACGCCACCTCAGATTGGGCGAAAAGAAGCTCTCACAGCAAGCAGAAGAGATTAGAAAACGTTGAAAGGAACACCAGGAAAAAAGCAGCTGAGGGCTGTCACCCCAGGGGCACATTCCCATGGTCAGTTATGACTGAAGAGGCTATTATTATTATATTGCTTTACTAAGTTACACATCACCTTTTTAAACAGACGTTATATCCTGAAGGTGCCTGACATCTTTCTCATCCCAACGCTAGCTTTTTTACTAAGATTTTTACATGCAGCTCCATTCCGTGTAATATCCCTCTCTAGATTATTGAATAACTTCCTGGTAATAATTTTTTTTTAATGTTGGCTTACATTGGACAGAAGCTTTGAGTTTATGCTTGAGTAGAGACACCTTGGATTTACAGTGATGACTGAAATGTGCCAATTGAAAGCTTTGGCTATACATGAAGAAATGGTAAGGAGATTTGAAGGCAAGTTGCACATTGCTAACACAAGACTTCAGACAAAACATCTTTGTCAAATTTTTTCAAAAATGTGTTTTTCTGAAAAACTGGTTTATTCAGTAAGTTTAGTACTAACATCTCAGTACAGTCTCGTGTAAGAAGGAAACAGATCCTGCATTTTACAATTTTTATTTTTACCATTTCAAATTGTTTCTGATTAAACACCATTAAGAAGGATTCGGGGCTCATAACATGTTCTAAAAAATTTAAGAATGTAAACCATTTGTAGTCAACTTCAGAAAAAAACACATGATGATGGTAATGAATATTAGGTGCTATTGCTCATATTCCTCAAAGTATTGACATAAATGGGCTTCTAATCAACAATTGCAGTTCAACTTCATACATACATGCAAAGCAAATGAGAACTTTGTGTTCTTGCTTTTTATGGTTATTCAATTTTACTCCATTTTAATATTCAGCACACACTTGCCTATTTTATTCTTGAAATTAAAAGGATGTCAGCAGAAAAAAAAAATGGCTGGACCCACAAAAAAAAATGGCTGGACCAAAAAAAAAATTGTGGATAGACAGACATATATGGGATGATGAAAGGATGGTAATTCTTCAACAATCACTGAAGGATAGTCTTGATGCCAGTGCATACAAGATATTCCTGAGTATGGCATCCTCCTCAAATACTAAAGGTACCGGGTTATATTCCTAGTAGAGGAAATATAATTTATGAAAAAATTATTTTCTGAACAAGTGGTCCTAATGATGTCATACTTCCCCCTGGTCTCCTGGGTAATGAGATAGGATGCCTAGCCTTTTTGGATAAGGGTGAAAAAATAAGTCCCGTGTGCAAGTTGCGCACGTTAAAATTAGCATGGCAGTTGGAAAAGATTATGCCATAAGGCTGCTGCCCTAGCAAAATTTAAAAACCTACTCGCCACAAAAATACTTATAGAATGTGTGGTTCCTGTATACACACATTGGGATTCTCGTCGGAGCTCGCGCACTGTGCTGAGATCCTCCTTGTGTGATCTAAAGGAGGAGATTGGGACACTGATGGAGTGCAATGAAGATAGTCCTACCAAAACCAAACCAAACCAAACTATTTATGAGTAACGTCTAATATTTATATATCAGAAACTTCAGACCTCCGTACATATTAGTACATTAATATAAACCTGTCATTATATAATTCTCAAACTTCACACACAATGATTGTGCCTTCAAGAAATACCAAATCATATTAGTACATTAATATAAACCTGTCATTATATAATTCTCAAACTTCACACACAATGATTGTGCCTTCAAGAAATACCAAATCTCATCATGTCATCTATCACATGCAGGCAAACTTGTGCAATGGACAAACATGTATGAACATAAGTCTGTATGTGGTTTTCAGTCATGACTGTGTACTTTGTCTGGACACCCCTTTGCTTCTGTTTAAATGTCTTTTCATCTCTCTCTGAAAATGAAATGCCAGTAAAAAAAAACGTAAATAAAAATATTATTATTTTGTTTTATGTTTTGAAGGAATAAAAAGCACTATAGCCTGAATGCTTCAAACAACTATGACAAAACATCTATGTCAAAATGACAAAACATCTATGTCAAAATGACATAACAACTATGTCAAAATGACAAAACAACTATGTCAAAATGACAAACCAACTATGTCAAAGTGACAAAACAATTATGTCAGAATGACAAAATAATATGTAAGCATTTTTTAAAAATAGATGTTTTGTCTTGTAGCAAGGCGCGTCCCATTCTTCCAAGACACAAGGTCCGTCAGTTATATTAGGGCGCATGTCCAAATACAAAAATATCTTGTGGTCTGATCCAACTTTTCATCCTCAAAGGAAAGATAACATGTGCTTCATTATCTAAACTACAGCGGTGTTCTGCCTGTCCTTGGATAACATTTTAAACTGAAGAGACTTTGGTTTATCTCTCACTCTCTTTGCTTAGTAGCTCCCTGTGGTGTATAGGCCTTCACTCAGCTCATATCAAGCTCTCCTGTTCTGCATCATCCCCTTCTACTTCTTTCCATATCTTTCATATTCTTCTTATGTCTTTCCCCAGTCTCCCTGGCCATACCTTTCATTTCATTTTTAGCAAAATCTAAACACAGAGTGTTTCAAAATTATGTATCATATCATAACCCTCCACTCCCAAAGGAGCATAGGCCTTCAACAAACACATGCAAAGTCTTCCTGTCACGTGCCATCATCTCAAGTTCTTTCCACGTTCTCCTCATCATTTTCACCTCTGTTTCCAGCTCTCTTCTCCATGTGCTTCTTGGTCTACCTCTGCCTCTCTTGCCCTGGGGGTTCAAGAACAAGGACTGCCTTGTAATGCTATCAACAGGTTTCCTCAGTGTGTGTCTTATCCATCGCCATCGTCTTCTTCTCATCTCTTGTTCCACTGGCACTTGTCTGGTTCTTGTCATCAGTTCCACGTTAGTAACCTTGTCATACCATTTTAATCCCTCTATTCTATGCAAGCACCCATTTATGAAAGTCTGTAGCTTTTTGGTTGTTGTCTTTGTTGTTCTCCATGTTTCAGAGCCATATAATAGTACTGACTTCACATTTCAGTTGAAGATTCTTATTTTCGTGTTGGATCCGATTTCTCTTGATCTCCATATATTTCCCAATGAAATGAAAGCTCCTCTTGCTTTTTGTATTCTTATTTTGATATCACTGTCTGTCCCTCCAACTTTGTCTATATTGCTGCCAAGATATGTGTACGATTCTACATCTTGTAGTGGTGTTTCTTCAAGTTCAACCCTGTTATCATTACCTGCATTTATTCTCATTATTTTTGTCTTTTCCCTGTGTATTTTCAGACCCAATTACTGTGACCTCTCATCGAGTGTTTTCTTATGTCCTGCATCTGATTACGGTTATGGGACAGAAGAGCCAAGTCATCAGCAAAATCCAGATCATCCAACTGCTTAGTCAGAGTTCACTGGATTCCATTTCTGTTGTGTGTTGTCGATGTTCTCATAACCCAGTCCATTGCTAGTAAGAAAAGAAATGGAGACAAGAGGCATCCCTGTCGCACTCCAGTTCTTATCCCAAACGGTTCTGTAAGCTGTCCTTCATGAAGAAATCTGCATGTCATGTCTTCATATGTTTTCTTTATTAAATTAATGATCTTCAGGGGAACTCCATAATGCCTCATCAATTTCCAAAGCGATTCTCTGTCTACACTGTCAAATGCATTTTTGTGGTCCACAAATCCAATGTATAGTGGTGAATTCCATTCCAGGCTTTGTTCAACTATTATTCTCAAAGTGGCTATCTGGTCTGTACAGGATCTGTTTTGTCGAAAACTTGCTTGATCATCTCTCAGTTTCTTGTCTATGGACTCTTTTAATCTCTCAAGGATAATCCTGTTTAATACTTTTCCTAGCACTGATAGTAACATTATTCCTCTATAATTTGTGCACTCTTGTAAATTTCCCTTCTTAGGCAACTTAACCAGATATCCTTCCTTCCATTCTGCTGGTATCTCTTCCTTTTCCCAGACTTTACCAAGTAATTTATATAACATCTCTTTAGCAGTGTCGATGTCTGCTTTGATGGCCTCTGCTGGAATGCCATCTGGTCCAGCCGCTATTCCATCTCTTAGAAGCTTTATGGCTTTCTTTATTTCTTCTTACTTTGGTCTTTCAGAGTTAATTTGTAGCTCTTCTTCTGCCGGTTGGATGTCTGGGGGGTTTTGTGGAGCTGGTCTATTGAGAAGGTCCTCAAAATATTCTGTCCACCTCTTCATTTGCTCTTGTATATTGCTGAGCAGTCTTCCATTCTTGTCTTTTATGAGGCAACTTGTTTGCTTGTATTTCCCTGTTAGCTTCTTTGTGCTGTTATACAGTTCTCTCATATTTCCTTTGGCTGCAGCATCTTCTGCCTCTCTTGCCAACTCCTCGATATACTTCCTCTTGTCTCTTTTGATACTTTTTTTTATTTCTTTGTTTGCTTCTGTGTACACTTCTTGAGCCTCGGCTTTGCAATTTCTGGTTTTGCATCTGTTTAAATCTACTTTCTTGTTTTTTCTGTCTTTTATCTTATTGATGGTTTCTGTTATAAATGCTTTTTGTTGTCGTTCCCTTTTCCCCAGTATTTCTTCACATGTCTCATTCCATACAGTTTTGATTTGCTGCCAATAGTCTTCTGTATTCACTACATCTTCCAGCTGTTGGAGCACTTGGAATTTGTTGGATATTGTGACCGCAAATTTGTCTCGTGTTTCTTGATTTCTTAGATGTCCTACATTAAATTGCTGCCTATAATTTTGCATTGTTGAATATCTCTTGAGTTTCATTTTTACTTTGGCTATCAGAAGGTGGTGATCTGATGCCACATCTGCTCCTCTATATACCTTTACATCCTGCAATGATGATCTAAACTTCTTGTTTATGCATATATAATAATAATAATAATAAATTCTTTAAGCACCAAACACGGCGCATAAGGCAGAAACCAGTGCTCTCCAGGTTGTTCGTTGTGACGCCACTCCTCTTAGCTCTTGCACATTATTTAGGCCCAACGTTCTTCCTTCTCTTATTATTGTTCTTCTGAGTGTTTCTTTTGGTCTTCCTTTTTTCCTCTTACCCTCAGGAACCCAAGTGAGCACCTGTAGTGGTATTCTGTTGTTTTGCATTCGTAGGACATGACCGATATATGACCATCGTCTTTTCCTTATATAGTCGGAGACATATTTCTGCCTAGAGTCTTCTCTTATTTGTCGATTAGTCTTGAATTCTTTCCAACTGATGTTCATGAGTTTTCTAAGACATTTGTTCTCGAATGTATTCAGCTTGTTCTCCAATGATTTTGTTATTTTCCAACTCTCACAGCCGTATGTTAACACTGAGATAACATTTGAATTAAACAGACGAAGCTTGGTATGTATATTCAATGATCGTAATTTCCAAATGTTAGATAATCTATTGAAGGCGCTAGTTGCCAAAGCAATTCTAGTATGGATTTCTCTTGTTGTGTCACCATCCTGAGTCATTTTACTGCCTAAATAATTGAAACTTTCAACTTTCTGTAGTTTTTCCTGTTCAAGATGATATCAAAGGTCTCGTTAGAAAAGTTCATAGCTTTAGTTTTAGAGGCATTTATTTGGAGACCTATTTTAACCGAGAGATGACACAAATTATTTATTGCTTCTTGGGATTGCATATATGATCAATCTAATTTTCTGTTCTATGGTCTGGTGATATCCACGTTGCTTTGTGTATTCTCTTATGTGGAAACATGCTTCCTCCTATAACCAGTTGATTTGAAGCACAGAAGTTTGAGAATAGTTCCCCATTTTTATTCATTATTCCTAGCCCATGTTTTCCCATGACTTCTTCAAAGCCGGTGTTGACTGTACCTATCTTTGCATACATGTCACCCATAAAAATTGTGATGTCTCTTCTTTTTCACTTTCTCCATAATGTCTCGCAGTTTAGTATAAAATGCTTCTTTCACAGACTCTTCTTTGTCATTAGTTGGTGCATAACATTGGATGACATTTACATTTATTTTCTTTTTAGCTGTTTTAAAAGTAGCTGTTATTATTCTGGGTCCAACGGCTTCCCATTCAATGAGTGCTTTCTGTGCTTCTTTAGACAACATAAGAGCTACCCCTTCACTGTGGTGTGAACTTTCGTCTTCATTTCCTGAGGACAGCACCAATTCACCTGTGATGAGTTTCTTCTTGTCTACCCCCTTCCACTTTGTTTCACACAGTCCCAGAACCTCGATTTTATATTCCCTCATTTCTGCTGCTACTTGTGCTGCTTTCCCTTGTTCGTTCAATGTCGGAACATTCCAGGTGCCAAATCTGGAAGTTCTCCTAGAAGAAAGAAGGTTAGTCAGCAACACAGACTCCTTTCGGCTTTCTCTGTGTTGCATTATACGCCTCCCTGCGAGAGGACCTTCCCCTGTCTTGGATTGCTGTGTTTTATTTTCCTTAATTGACTTGTCCATGTTTGTTGAAGTTTTTTTGTGGTTTAAATTTTTTTTACAGGATGGGGTAACCAGCCCCATGCCCAACCCTCCTTAGTCGCTTACTACGACATGCATGGTAGGGAACAGTGTTACTATTCTTTGCTGCCATTTTGGGCCGCGGTATCACATGGGTGAAAATTATGTATACCAACTTTAAAAATTTACATTTTATAAACAACATATACAATATTAATTTTCTTTATTGCACTTTAAAGTTGAGATAGACAATTTTGTTCACAATTAAGTAATTTTTTTTTTTTCAGATACATGAAAAATGATGAAGAATACTCATGTGTTGAAGAAAGAATGAGAAACCTAAAACTGTCAAATCATTTGTTGAGAGTTGTTGCTCATGTATTCATGCTGATGATGGGCATTTGGAACATTTAAACTAAATTTATGTTATTGTTAAGAAATTGTCTATCTCTTAGATTTAAAATGTGATAAAGAAAATTAAAATTGTATATGTTGTTCTTGAAATTTACATTTTTTAAAGTGTGTATACATAATTTTGAAACACCTTGCATACTAAATTGTGTTCCTCCACTACACAATATGAATAAATATTAGTGTAACTGGTAGTGTTATCTGACCCAAGTGCCCCACCTGGAGAGAAACTGTTTCTGCGCTATGTTCCAAAGGAATGATGATGATAATGTTATAGGCCACACATTGGTACAGATATGGATGTAAGGCTGAAATAGGAAATGCAAGACTAGAATTTTGTTTTCACTGAGAAACATAGAAATCTGAAGAGATTTGTTTACACTCAAGCCAGGATTTTATTTAACACAAAAGAAGTTAATGGCAAAAAATTCATCATATTACCTCTTGCTTTAAACACTTTGTCATTGCCCTCTCAGCTTCATTGCAAACTCCAAGAAACTTTTTATATGGATTCTGAGAAAAATGAGATCAGTTCAGAATGTCAGCAAAACAATACATTTCAACACAAAAACGTTACAAATCAGGCATGTGCGAACTTCTTTGATTATCAAGAAAATAATAAAAACCAGATATTTATTGGCGTCGAAGAAAGCACCTTCCACATTTTGCCATTTCACAAATACAATGGAAAACTTTCAGTGACACCGCAGGAAGAATTGTCTTGCTTTGTCCAGTGGGGAGACATACTACATTTCACTTTACCCTTATCACACTCTAGAGCCGCGGCAGCGCAGTGGATAGGGCACTGGCTTCCCAGCTTGGCAGTCCATGGTTCAATCCCCGATATAGGTAGAATTTTTTAGACCGCAAACAGATCCGGGCCAACCAACCTCATGAATTGGGTACCAGAGCAACTCTGGGAAGATTAAAGATTCTGACCATATCACCCCTAGTATGGTACAGAAAATATGGGCCTAACACCAAATTCCCAATATGCCTCAATGGGCGTGTAATGGGATCCTTATCACACTGTGCACCATAAGGAGCTAAAGGGAAAAGATGATATATAACACTGCTGCCTGGCCACGTCTGATTCCCTGCAAGAGCCTGAACTAGGGGCATTTGTGTCAAAAGTTGGGCATTTTAACCACTCCATCAAGAAACCTATTTTTAAAAATGTGAAAATATACAGTTCTGATGATTAAATAACAATTAGCTTCTCTACACAATTATATAAATCATAACTATCAACAGTTCATCCCACTTGCTCCATCCTGAAGTGATGGGACAGCTTGTGTGCCATGTGGATACCACACAGTCATAAGTCAGAAGGAACCTTGTGCTCCTGCCAGGCTCAATAAGCTGAAAAGGTTATGGGGGGGATTAGCCTAACAAATACAGAAAAACTGGGTCTGGGAGTTGGCCTAGAGCGGACAACCCAAGCCTAAAAAAATTTGTTAAAATAATCGTGCTATGATACGCCAGCCCCAAATCTGAAAGAATTCTCTTGAGTCAGGCAAATAACATGGCTTTGATGAAAGTCAAGTACTGGAAGTCAGATCGCATACATTAGATGGGTACAAAGGAAACAAAATTGACACTTTCACCACAGACAGGAAGTAGAAATACTGCCTACAGGATGACAGAGTGGAAAAGAGGAGCAGATGGAGCATTGGATCACTACCTCCTCCTAGGAACTTCATAAATATAACGTAAAGCTTTCTTCCTCTGTCCAGTAATCTAGGTGCCTGTTAGCACTTCTTGACTACCTGTCTTAAAATTTCTCTTCCAAAAATGTTCAGATCGATGTCTATGCCCACTACGTAAGAGACTATGTTATATTTTATCTCTTCTGTAACTTCACAGATACAATGAATATCATGGTAAAAAGTGGATAAATATTGTATATAAGCGGTGAACCATTACTAAAGCTTTTCACAAGTTTGGAGGGTTGGAGTGGCTATGTGGTACGGTGTCTGCCTCGAATTCTAGAAGTACTGGGTTCGATTCCCTGTTGAAGGAATATAATTTAAGGAAATTTTTTTTCAGAACCAGCAGGCCTAATGATGTCATACTCCCCACTGGTCTCCTGGGTAGTGAGATCGGATGCCTAGCCTTCATGGATAAGGGCGAAAAAATAGGAGGTCCTGTGTGCAAGTTGCGCACGTTAAAAATCCCATGGCAGTTGGAAATCGTACAGAGTAGGCCTATCTGGAAGGCCACTGCCCTGGTAAAATTTTAAAAATTAGGAACCTACCCACCACAAAAATATTTATAGAATGCGTGATTCCTATATACATACAGTGGGATTCTTGCCGGTGCTTTTGGAGTTTGTGCACTGTGCTGAGATCCTCCTTGTGTGATCTAAGGAAGGAGATCGGAGCACTGATGGAATTGTCCGTGTGCAATGAAGCTAATCCTTAAAAACCAACAAAACCAAACAAGCTTTTCAAACAGCCCAGTAGAAAAATACTGTAAGCTATACTATAAAATAACGTTGATCAAACCTATTATCTCTGGGACTACAGATTAGTATAACAATTGTAGCAGACACAAATAATAGTTTTATTATTAATTAATAACAACAACAATAGTTGCATGTTAAGTATTGTTTACCCTGTTTAATGTCGATGCAAAATCTGAATTGTAAAATAACATTTTAAACTTTTTTATTTTGTTTGAGTGGCGATGCTATTTACGGCGCCACCTCAGATTGGGCGAAGAGAGGCTCACACAAGAAGCAGAGGTGAGGAGAAAACGTCGAAAGGAGCACCAGGAAAATAAGCAGCTGAGGGCTGTCACCTCAGGGGCGCATTCCCATGGTCAGTTATGACTGAAGGGGCTATTACTATTATTATTATTTTGTTTGATATCATATTGTGAAAGAGGTTAAGCCAACATTCATTACATCTAACACTGAGCTAGCCTCATAAATAACTTAGCAAACTCCACGTTCCCAGAATCACTAAGTACTTAAACATTTCAGTTTTCTAGCAAAGACATGCAGTCAGTTCAGTCAATCTTTGATGATCATTCAGGTGGTCTGTTATCTGTTTAGTTTTTCATGTAATTTATAAATGTTCTTTCCATTAATTTCCATTCTTTCTTTCTTTTAAAAAAAAAAGAATTTTAATTATTACTATTAATCAGGCTGTCCTACTTACTAACTGGAAGTTATAAAAGCTGTCCAATAAAAGTGAGCTTATAATACCTTCAAGTTGTGGTAAACTGATAAGCATTAGAATTAACTATTTAAGATTCCTATTGATATGAGAAAAACACATGAAAACTTACATCATTGTGACATTTCTGAAGGGCAGCAATCAACACATTGCATTCTTCTGTGTGGAGATGACTTGACAGATCTGGATGCATACTAGGAGAAGAAACAACAAGAAATGTCACACTGCAAAACTATAATGAATCAGAAGTAATTTTTCATTGCTAACATGAATGAAAAAAGTACTACACATGTATCTTAATAGATAAATGACAATATGCTCACAATTTACAATTTTATAAAAGTTAATCACTTATTTACTTACTTAGTCGTTCCTCTTCTACCGTGAGGTGTAGAGGTTTGGAAAAGAGAGCACCATACTATCCCACCGGCTGTCCTCCCAGCCTGATTCAATTCTAGTCCTCGGTCCTTCAGAGATTGTCCAATGTTGTCCTCCCAGTCATCCTGGATCCCTGGCTCTTCATTTATAAAAGTCAAGGACTTCAAATAGTGGTGTCATGTTGCTGTTTAATTGGGGCAGCTGAGCTTATCGCTCTTTCACAGCCAATGCCTAACTGAAGAATTTGCATGTGTTCTGCAGCTGTTGAATGGTATAACAGTGTTTGCGATTATTAGGTAGCCCATCAGTATCTTTCTGGCCAGAGTCCTGGAGAAGTGATGTAGTGCAACATAAATACATTTAAAGCATTGTGGAAAGAAAAATAAGACGAAACAGAAAACATTCTTAAAATACACTGAACCCTTATAATAAATAATCAGAAAAAGTTCTCTTTTTTATGTCAAAACTTCAAAAAGTTTTTTTGTGAAAAATGATACGGTCACCCTAAATATAAGGCAATGATTATCTAAGGCGTCCAGCGCAGCACTTGACGATGTTGAATTATGCAATGTTTAGTAAACTCTTTTATGTTTATCCAGCCACTGCTCATACAATCTTGTTAGTGATAGGCCTATATGTGATCTTATTAAGCTGAAAGTACAGGGTGTCCATAAAAGATTGTACCCTTTTCAAAAAATTTATTCTCGGCCCCATGATGTGGTACTTCTTCTTCGTCTTCTTCTTCGTACACTCTCAGACGTCCACTTGAATGTTCTCAAAGAAAGCAGTAGTCAGTTTGAGGCTATTTGAATCCCCGTAAAGCTTTTCCACGAAAGGAGCTGGCGTCGACCATATGCACTTTCTCTGTACCACATATAAGGGGCAACTCTGAAGCAGATGTTCAGCAGTCATTTTATCAGTGCCACAGTTCGGTAGTTCCTATCTTTAGCTTGTTGAATAGATGGTATCTCAATCTGTTGTGGCCAGTGCGGAGTCTGAAGATTACCACTTGTTCTCTTCTGTGGAGCTGGTAGTAAGCATCATTCTGTGTGTGCCCTGGATGTTCTACATTCCATTTGTTTCTGTAACTGATTCTGATAAAACTCTTTGCCTCCTCAAAAGTTATGCTTGCATCAGGCTGAGGTAGATGTGAACCTTCTTTTGCCATTCTGTCAGCCTCTTCATTGCCGGCAATGTTACAATGAGATGGGATCCACTGGATCACAACACTTTTGAATCGTTGACAAAGTTTGTGGAGCACTACTCTGAGATCATCCAGGTCTGTATTATTTTGTCTTTTCAACGTTGCAATTACTGACTGTGCATCAGTAAAGAAAGCAACTTGTCTCTCTGCCATTTCTTCTGTCAATATAACCTCTGCTGCAGTTTTCAAGGCCTCTGCCTCTGCTCTGAAGCTGCTGGAGAATCGTCCTGTCACCACTGACAGCCTTTTTTCTGCACCAGTGCTTAAGGTCAGAAAGACACCCCCACCTCTTTTCTGTTGCATTTGTTGCTGATCCATCTTTGTATGCATGGGTCCAGGTGTTGTGTGGATAATGTTTCTCTATGTATTTTGTCGCTATGGATTTTCTATCTGTTGCAGTTTGGCTCTTTTTACTTTCAATTCCAGGAATGTTTTCTATCATTTTAGGTAAACGATTTTGTTTCCAAACTGGAAGCTTGTGTGCAGTGTAGATGGGTTTAACAGTGGATATTTCATCTATGGATACTGTGGTACGAAGATGCTTTCTATCACAAAAGTAAGATAATCTCTGCAAGTTTTTAAGCATACCTTACAAAGACTCAAAAAGAATGTACCTATTTTTTTTTTCACCTACTTGACCAGTGTGTTGAGAGACAAGTAACAATTACCGGTTACAACTCAACTGCGAAAGTTTCACTTGAAATACCCGTTGCGCACTTGTTTTAGTCTTTGTAAGGTATGATTAAAAACTTGCAGAGATTATCTTACTTTTGTGATAGAAAGCATCCTCGTACCACGTCATGGGGCCGAGAATAAATTTTTTGAAAAAGGTACAATCTTTTATGGACCTTTGTGACCTTTCTGGTTTCTCAATAGGTTATTAGTGTGAAGTGTCAGACTGAACCGTGCTAATAAAGTAGCACAGCCAGTTTTTTAAACGTAGAAATATCTTAAGATTTGATGTTAAGCATCAGGGATGACTTACTCATTCAATATGTTTGTAACAAACTACCAGAAACGTCTTCGCCTTCTGTCTAACAATATTAAATCTACAAAAACACAGCGATTGCGTAGTACGTCATAAATTCTGCCGTGAAATCATATTGTTGGATAAGAATTAATATCGGCAGTAACTTAAAACAGTCGTTTGCTCGGACTATTTCGAAAGGGCGAAATAATGCCATATTCGGGCATCAGAAAATAAAATTATTATCTTCATTTAGCAACATTATACACTGTATCCTAATTATAACCCCTCAGAGGTTGAAAGGGATATTTTTCGTTCCAAAAAAAAAAAAAAAAATTCGGACTGAGCCTTGATTTTGCTAAAAGTTTTTATTTTAATTTGACGAGCACAACACTAATTTTCTTTGGTTTTATTTTATTTCGTTTTTGTTTGTTTGGCTTTGTTTTTTTTTTTTGTTTTTTTGACAAAGGCCTACAAGCAAAATTGGTAATTTCGATTTGCACTATTTACAATGATTTGACAGATGTGATGCCACTTTTCCGTATCGGCAGTTATTCATATTATTTGGAATTGAAAACAATATATATATATATATATATATATATATATATATATATATATATATATATATATATATATATATATATATATATATATATATATATATATATATATATATATATATATATATATATATATATATATATACATATATATATATATATATATATATATATATATATATATATATATATATATATATATATATATATATATATATATATATATATATATATATATGTATATATATGTATGTATATATATATATATATATATATATATATATATATATATATATATATATATATATATATATATATATATATGTATATATATATATATATATATATATATATATATATATATATATATATATATATATATATATATATTAAAAAGGTCTGGGTGTTCCTTATGCCATTTTTCTCTATATTTATTTCTGATTATTGCTTTTATCTTTTCATATGTAGCCCTTTCTTCTTTTTGGATTTTCCTTCTTTGGCAAGTTTTCTGCCTTCTCAGTTCCATACACAGTAGCCTACAGCGTAGAGCGTCGATTATCCAACTAATTAGGACCAATGTTTGTTTGGTTAATCAAATAGTTCGGATAATCAAACATACATGAGAATACCCAGATTATACGAAACAAAGTGTAATTAGGTCACAATTAAATTATTGTATGCAAGATTATTACTCCTGTATTTCGAAATTTGAAGTATTACAATTTTTAAAAAATATTTATTTATGAAATGGTTGGTAAAAAAATAACCAAAAGTGTTGAAGAAACAATGTATATCATACAGGGTGTCCATAAAGTCTCTTTACAATTTAACAATTTTTTTACAAATGCAAATGAAAAGACAAATATGTGGAAATCATTACAAAATGAGAAGTAGATATTGAAGTTTTTTTGCCTCATTTAATACACCTCTATATGGGCACCATTAGTTGCACGAAGCACATCAAGACGGTACTCTATTTCTTGCCATGTTCGGTGTAGCATAGCCTCATCAATGGTGGCAATGGTATCAGTGATCTTTTGCTTTAGGTCCGTGATGTCCCGTATCTTTGTTCGATACACGATATCTTTAACATAACCCCATAGAAAGAAGTCCAGGGGAGTGATATCTGGTGAACGAGGTGGCCAGGGAATTGGTTGCCTCATGGGGCAAAGTCTTTTACAGACAGGGGGTATGATGTGTTGGTGTTGTGGGTAGTGGGTTTCCCCCCTTGCTTCACCCTAGGCCTAGTGAATTCTTGTTCATGAAAGGAGCGACCATTGCGGTGTCAGTCTCTTGGCCTAGCAAAACCTCTCATACCCCAAGATCGTTGTGCGTGGTGAAGAGCCACACCCTCCTCGAGGTAGTCCTGGTAACTGAGGGTGCGAATCCTCAGGCTAAACACAATGGATCTAGAGGAGCAAACCTCGATAATAAAACCGGTGCACTACACCGTACACGCCCTCAGTGGGTGGGAAGGAGCCAGATAGATACTGAACAAGTCTTGGGAGTGGAAACGAGTGTGGACTGCTCCCTGAAGATCGGAACCCATCATACAGGCACAGAGACTCAGGACGTGACGATCCTATTGCCTTCAACTCTTGGTCACATGCCTCGGATAACTCGGCGTAACCAGCAGGCAATTTGGTGGCGGGGAATGAGCACTGTGAGCCCTACCTTGGCTACGTATCACAAGGAGATGCAGAAACACCCCCTTTGTCTCCCCCAGAGCTGGCACAGTACACTTCTGGCTTCTACTCGGGGTGATAGGAAATCCACAGGCACCCCAGCATCACAATGCCATGAAGATGACCAAGTTAAAACTTACTAACTCATACCTGGCAGAGCAAGTCCTCCATCAGATACGGCCGATGCTGGGCCCACTGGCGCGTGGACACGTCCCGATCCCCATCGAGACTTGCCCGGGGAGCCCACCCCGGCTCAAAAAAGCAGAGAAGGCTACTCTCCAAACCTCCGATGTCTTGCGGGCAGTGTTAGGATGTGCAAGAACATGGACAGGAAGACTCCACAACTTCCCCACTGAAGACACGCCCACGACGACCGTTGCCTCAATTGGCTGTGTGTGGTGTACCCGGAAACGGGGCCTCCCAGTACTGAGGCACAGTTAAGTCCCCGATGTCACTTATCGGTGCAGAGTTGAGAGAGATGGCTGAGCATCACAATCCCCCCTGTGTTGCAGCATGTTGAGAACCCAGCATTGCACACTAAGCTTGGGGGGAATCACTTGGGCACCAGACTTAATACTGGCTCTTGACTGGATGGCCACATGCAGGAGATTTCTACAATGGAGAGATGACAGGTGGTGGGTATCTGGAAGTGGCTCTGTGCAGGACGTGAGGATTCCTTGGGAGAGCCCAGAACCAGAGCACAGCATTGTGCAAGCTCTGCATAGTTGGAGAGCCCCCCCCTGGATGACGGGGAATGCACAGTGTGCCACCCCACCTATTCCCAACTGCTAACTTAGAACCAGAAGTGGGGTCCTCTGTATGCGTGCCAGGCCAGGATAAAATGCCTGGGAAAGAGACTGGAGCTCAGAACTCCCCAGCTCAAAGTTGCAGGATGGCAGAAAAACCACGGGAAAGACAGGTCTTTTTTGAAGATAATGCAACCATATTTTCACCATACGAGCTCGGACGCCGCCTCGGTAAACAAGGTCCGCGCAGAGCAGTGACACCCCCAGGCTGCTTGCGAATATTCTACTACTGGGAACATAAACAGATTAGGGATGAGCCCACTCTCCCGTTGAAGAGGTGCTAAAGTCGTAGATACTGGGCCAGAAGGCGCACCGGAAACCACAGTATCACGCAACTCGCTTTTTTTTATGGATGAGTACACCGTCAAATAAATCTCGTACTGGTGCTCGCCCTGTGGAGCTCCACCAGGCAGGTGCAGTGCCGGGCTCTGAGCCTCGACAGAGCCCACCCTCAGCTACTGGAGGACCCTCTAGACCGTCTTGTGGAGTCAGCAGACGGCGGAGGAGAACTACTGACCGAAACAAAACAGAAAAAGAGAAACCCAGAGTGCCACTTGTCATGATGCACTGGAATGCAGAGGGAGTGAACAGCAAGCAGGCTGGATACAGCAAAAAGACAAAGCTGGAAAACATCTTGTATGAGAAGCAAGTCAGTGTTTGCTGTATCCAAGAGACTCACTTGAAAGCAGATCAAACCTTTAAAATAAGGATGGTTGATGGAGTTTCAGACAGCCACCTCAGTGCTGCAGTAACTGCCTCTACCTCCATTCTCATGCTGGAAGTTGGTTCGTGTAGGCTCCACTCTGTTCAGCAGTGACCCTGCCCTTTATTCTCGCAGAGAAGCCCCATCCTGATTTCTCACCACGCACTACAGATCCATCAGTGTACACAATGGCATCATCATCCTCAGCGATCACTTATCAGCTGATTAATCCACATCTCTGCTTTTCCATTGCCCCAAGATCTGCACTCTCTGCCAAGGTTAATGATGACCTGCTGGTAGTTTATCCAGTTCTTCCCTGACTTACTCCCCCTTCCCCTTTTTGATATAGTCTCTGTTCAAGCGCGCAGCAGCCTTTGTTTTTTAAGGCTGCCAGTCCTCGCTTTCACTTCTGTATGATCAGTTCGACATGATACTTGAACGACAGCCCACGAGCAAACGTTACTCCCAGATACTTCAGCTTGTCTTACCTTTCAATGTTCTGCCCATTGAAAGTGATGTCTGGAAGGTCAGCTTTCACTATGGAGTTGTTCAAAGAGCACACAACACTGGTGATAGTGGAGAACCCTGGGGTAGTCCCAGGCAAATGCGCATTGGTTCCGATGTTCCCAAGCGAAATGCAACTGATCTCTCCATTAAGGCAGCTGCTATCCACCTTGTTATCCAAGGGTTTACACCACATGCCATTATACAGTCTATTAGGGTTACAAAGTCCGCACTGTTATAAGCATCCTCTAGGTCAATTGCGACAGCCACCGTTTCTCTTTTACCCTGGAGTCCCTCGTACACATCGTACACAAATTTTCCAGCGTTACCCCATGTTGTTTTCATAGGCCTATAGCTACCCAGGGTATCAGGAAGAATGTGTGCAAATTTCGATGTGGCTCATTACTTGTCTTACAACTATCTTTTCAAGTCATTTACCATAGATATTCTGTAATGTGATAATTCGATAGCTGCTGAGCACTGTGGGGTCTTTGCCAGGTTTAGAAAGTGGTCGAAGGTACGTGTGTAGCTAGTCTTCCGGCACCTCAGTATTCTGTATACTGGTATTGAAATCGCTCAACATATTTATAATGGCTGTGTCATCGAGCTGTTTAATGTGATGGTTGTCGTAAATTTATTTTGAGAGAAGTCTTAGAAATAGTGGTCCCGTTTAGAGTGAAGAATGATGGTGAAGGCTCTATGATAGAAAGGGTTGGAAAGTACGTAGTTTCTTCACAGAGTGCTGGGGAGAGTAAGGACAGACTCTTTTACGACAATCCTTTTCTCTCAATCTACTCCGTAAACTCTCCTGGCTAAACAATTATTTGCCAGTTTCCAAACACACTTGCGCTCACACCAATTTGGTGTTTCAAACACACGGACGTTACGTGAATACAAACTATGGTAAACAAATATGGGTAATTTGGGCTTGGGTCTTCCAACACAGTACTAAAAGTTTTATGATGTTTATTTATCATTAAAATCAGTCACAACATTTATCAGATAACAGAAAATTATCATAGTTACAGAAAATACAAATAACAAGGCGGGGGGGGGGGGGAGATATGAAAAGTGGTATCCAATCTGCCCTTCCCGCTTGTAATAGACAAAAGATAAACCCAGTCCAAAGATAGGTAGTTATCAGAAAAAAATAGATAATGTAACCCAACAGTAAATTTAATTACTCTGAAAAAAGAGGTGTTACAGTACTAGGTATGGGTGGTAGAAAAAGTCCTGTTATTCTCAATTGTTTTTCCTTTTACTAAGCAAATGTAGGGGGATGGGGACTAAACAGAGTTATAAAATCCCACTTAAAAAAGGAACAATACAGGGAATACAGTAAAAGTATTTACCAGGTAGGCAAATTTTAAAAAAATGGTTGCAAAATAAATCTCATGTCATACATGCACGCTCGTGATGGCCAACACTCATTTACTCATTTACACTTACCAATCGTAGAATCTGGCACTCCATAGAAAAATACCCAACAGCAATTAAAACACTCGACATAGGTAGTGTCTTTTTCTTCTGTGTCCAGCCCCAGATTATGAGGTTTATGCGTTAGTACAGTCCCGAAATCGCTGGATGGTGAAGCCTAAGTGTTCTTTGTTTTTGTTATGTTACAAGGAAAGTTCTATGGGATGGCACGGTCACGGATACAGGTGGTGAAAATGGGGTGGTCTCAGTGATTTCGCCGCTGATGGTGAAACTTCTTAATGCGTGATGACAACAACTGACCGGTGAGGTATGGTTTACTTCGAGGGTTTTAAAATCCAGTGAAGAAAAATATGCACAGTGTTCAGAAGAGTTCTATTTTCTTTCGTAATAGAGCAGGATTAATAATCTAAATATAGCTCTGGCAATGTTTCTTCTCCAGTTAAACTCTACAGATTAAATTGTATTGATGATGTGTTAAATTGTTCTTGGATTTACTTTCTTTCTGGAAAATTCAGATAGCTGGACCCCAACAGGATCGTCTCAAGATTAAAATTTAAACTGTTCATCAAAATATCTGGAGGGTTTTAAGAACCGAGTCTGGAGGACTCTATACAATGTTTTTGCTGGGACGCAAAGGTTATGATCACCCTATATGAAAGATAAAAAACATGTAATCATACCGAAAAATCAAATAACATTCTAAAGCGCGATAAATTTACCGTTAAGACTATTATATACACTCACGTATTTAATTATATATATTAAGAAAATACTTCGCGAGTCTAATGGTTAAAACACGCATCTATATATAGGACTTAACTTAATTAATTAGTTATAAATTCCTTCGCGACTTTAAAAAATAATTTAAACGTTTAAGCATCTATTATCTTTGGAAATAATGTAATAGATATATCATTAAATTTTCAACTGGAAACTTTAGAGATAGGTTTAATTTAATAGATTTAAATCAACACAAAATCCAGTGAAATAAAAATGAATGAACTAGACCACTGATCACTAGAAACTAATATATATTATACCGTTTAGCACAGAATAGAATTCACTGCAAATATAGCCAAAAATCCAGGGGAAATCTAACAAGATTTTACTATAGCTAGTGCTTCTGTAAATCTCTGGCAAACGAGTGATAAAATTGCATTTTGCAGGGTCTCTATATATATGAAATGGAATGACAGATCGGGGGGACATGTTAGAATCTAACACCTTTCTTGAACTCAGGAAGAATTCGAGATCCTATGCCGCATGTCCCCCGTGATTATTCAATTCTCTGGCCACTTCGTCTTTCCCGTTCGTTCCGTCTTTCGAGCGGTTCCAGCGCTCTCCTCTGATTCACACTGCCGTGTTACCTAGTGGCAGGAGATCGTCATTGTCTCAGATCGTGTGCCGCTTTCTTCGTTTGATTTAGGCAACGCCTTTAAGGCAGGTACGAAAGGTGTAGCGAAATGCTTGCTTATGATCGCTCTAGAGGTTTCAGTAGGCGTGGTGTTACCTCCCCTTTAGACAAAGCAATGTCCAGAATGCACAGAAGATAAACTGTCTACATATTAATTAGCAAACGTGTTGGCGAGTCCACTCTGCTCTGACGCATATTAATGAGCCCAGGTGGAATTCCACCACGTTTCTTTTGTACATTGCTAATGAGCCCAGGTGGAAGAATTCCCGTTGACGATAAAATTACAACAATATTCGGGGGTACAGATGTTATAAGGGTTCTACCATATCATCAAATACTTCAGGGTTGGCTGAGTTTCATCGTCACAATGGTATTGTACACCATCAGAACCAGGAGCAGTGTTTCTGCTGGTTTTCAATATGTAGGCATGGGTTTCACTATTTACTAGCTATTAAGGCCTGGTTGTTGTATGGGATAAAATATTTAAAATTTGAGTTTTGCGTCCCTGCACTGTATATATAATATGTAAAATTTGAGTTTAGCTTTCCTGCGCGGTATATAAAATATGTAAAATTTTGAGTTTTACTTCCCTACATGGTATATACAATAAGTAATATTTGAGTTTTGCTTTCCTGCACAGTATACAGAATACGTCAGCTCCTGTTATTTATTTGCTGATGAACATTTATTTTCTGTAGTTTCTTAGCGGACGTGTAAAAAGAAAGAAGTAATGGTCATCTCAAACAAAAATGACTTCTCTGAAGTGCACTATCAAAGTAAATGGAACAGTTTTAAAACAAGTCAATAGATTCAAATACCTCGGCATGTTAACATCATCGGATGGAAGATGCATCTCAGAAGTGAAGAGTAGAATAACGCAGGCAAAAACAGCATTCTATAAAGTGAAAAATAATTTATGCAACAAATCTTTGTTAACAGATCCTGACATACAGAAGTGAGTCGTGGACAATTAGTAAACAGGTAGGAAAAGCACTAGAGGCCACAGAGATGTGGTTTTACAGAAGAATGTTAAAAAATATTATAGGCGGCTAAGAAGAATACGGTCCTGAAGGAGGAGTCCTGTGGAACAAAGGAGCTTATTCTTCATGTCAGAAGGTAGCAGTCCACTTTCTTTGGGCATATTATGAGAAGATAGAAGATGGGGTGTATCGTAGCAGCAGGAAAGATTGAAGGAAAAAGCTATAGAGGACAACAAAGATAGAAGCTGGGGTATATCGTGGCAGCAGGAAAGATTGAAGGAAAAAGCTATAGAGGACAACAAAGATAGATGCTGAGGTACATCGTGGCAGCAGGAAAGATTGAAGGAAAAAGCTATAGAGGACAACAAAGATAGATGCTGAGGTACATCGTGGCAGCAGGAAAGATTGAAGGAAAAAGCTATAGAGGACAACAAAGATAGATGCTGAGGTACATCGTGGCAGCAGGAAAGATTGAAGGAAAAAGCTATAGAGGACAACAAAGATAGATGCTGAGGTACATCGTGGCAGCAGGAAAGATTGAAGGATAAAGCTATAGAGGACAACAAAGATAGATGCTGAGGTATATCGTAGCAGCAGGAAAGATTGAAGGAAAAAGCTATAGAGGACAACAAAGATAGATGCTGAGGTACATCGTGGCAGCAGGAAAGATTGAAGGAAAAAGCTATAGAGGACAACAAAGATAGATGCTGAGGTACATCGTGGCAGCAGGAAAGATTGAAGGAAAAAGCTATAGAGGACAACAAAGATAGATGCTGAGGTACATCGTGGCAGCAGGAAAGATTGAAGGAAAAAGCTATAGAGGACAACAAAGAGAGAAGATACTCCACAGTCTGACATCATGGCATGGAAAGACGTCAACAACAGAACTGATAAATAGTACTAACAAAAGGAAGTTGTGGAGAGACATGATTGCCTAAGCCACCGGGCATGGTACTTGAAAAAGGAGCAGACGTGTGTGTTTATTTTAAAAATTACATTGTTAGCCAGCACCTAAGTACCCATGGTGCTAGAATATTGTTCTTTATCTGTTTTTGTTGTTGTTGTTGACAGATGTAGCAGGTTGCTTGGAGAGTGTGAAGGCAGCAAGTGAAGTGTTCAGCCCTGTAGGTTGCGTTGTGACAGAGGTGAATAAAATGCTGTTAGATAAGCCAAGCCTTGTCAACTCCTCCCCTCTTAAAGATGGTAAACGATTTTGTTCCACATTATTTTTTTTGTATATATTTCTTTTAAATTTACCAAATTTGTAATAAAGAACAATGAAACTACTTGTATAGGAACACCAAACCACACTCTATAACCTAACATTCATTAATCACCCTTCAGCTCTACCAGGCATATAGGCCTTCAACAAACATTGGTCAACTCCTGCTGATGTCTGCCATCAGTTCAAGGTCATTTCTGTCTCCGATTCTCAAACATTTTTTTTTTCTACCTTCACTACTGTAACCCTGGGGATTCCAGAACAAGGACTGACTGGTAATGCTATAAAGAGGTTTCCTCAATGTGTCCTATCCACCTTCAGCATCTTCTTATCATCACTTGTATGCTGGCACTTTTTGTCAGTTCCACATTGGTGATCTTATCATACCGTTTAAATCCTTCTATTCTTACTTACTTACTAATACTTAGTCATCCCTCTTTTACCATGAGGTGTAGAGGTTTGGAGGAGGGAGCGCCATACTATCCTATCGGCTGTCTTCCTTCTGGCCTGGTTCCAATCTAGTCCTTCAGAGATTGTCTAATGTTGTCTTCCCAGCAGACTTTGGGTCGTCCTGGAGGTCTGGATCCCTTGCTCTTAGACTCCCATACTTGTCATGGTAGCCGATCTTTTTCCATTCTACAGACATGGCCAAACCATCATAGTTGGGAGTGTTCTACTTGAGTCTGTTGTGGCTGGGGTTTGAGTCTTCTATTCTACTTAGGCAATCATTTATTAAAGTCTGTATCTTCTTGGTTACCATTTTGATGTTGTCTTGATGTCATTATAATTGTTTTTTTTTCTTCATACTCTCGCTATTAGAGTTCCATTTTTGGTACAATCAAATCCTTCCCCTAATTCTGTGCTTGATTTCCACTACAAGACTGTCATCTGCTAATGCTGTGCTTCCAGTGTATTTGAACTGCTTCAAGTGTTTTGATCTCTTGAAACTCACTACTATGCATGTAGACTGTGGAAAGGTCTTTGGCTGTTGAGGCAATCACTCTATAAATGGACAGAACACTGTGGAGATACAAATGCATGAAATGCAAAGTTCTTAATGAAGGACATCTTACATAACCTATTGGGATAATTCCTGACAAGCAACGGGGATGCATTTTGTCACTCTATCTTTTTTTCCTGGCTGTAGATATAATCAGAAATAGAGATATTACAGTCAGAAACCTAAAGCAGAGATACTACAATTAGTAACCTAATTTCCCCAGGCTGGTTGTTCAAGCTTGACCTGAATCCTAGACAAAGTGATAAATATGATGACTTCACAGGCATACAAAAAGTACATTGGGACACTTGAAGACAACTGAGTACATGGATTGTGTCTGTGTACTCTCCCTTAGCCATGCATTTTTATCTTGGCATTCACTACTGAGCATTTTGGTAATTTTTAGTTCTTTAGTGTAATGATGGTCACAGAGTACATCCAGATGGTGTTTTCTGTTGTAATTTTGTGAGCAGTAGTGAATTTGGTTACAAAAACCTGTCAAAGATGTTGGCAGTAGACAAGGTCTGCCATGTTGCCAGACTGGCTATCCATATTTACTTTACAGCTAGCCTTATCCTAACCCCAACCCTGTTTTGAGCTTTGGAGATTTTTGTGTTTTGTTTTATTTTGTGAGAGAAAATTGATATAAGAAAATATATAGTCTTTTCTTGAAAAATCAATTTTACATATATTTATTTCTTGTTAGTTACAAATAATCTCAGTACAGCACAAGCACAAAGTTAGGATTATATCAGAGCTGTGTGCTTTCTGTGCTTCTCTATGGCGCGGAGAGCTGGAGAGTTACAGAGAAGGAAATGTCGATATTGTCCTCTTTTCACACAACATGCCTAAGAAATATTCTCCGAATCTTTTGGCCGAATATCATCACCAACCAAGATCTGCTTACTCGGAGCAAGCAAGAGGACATGCACACCATCATAGCTGGCAGACGCTGGAGCTGGGTTGGCCATGTCCTCAGAAGAGACCCCGATGCCATCACAAGAACAGCTATGCTATGGACCCCTGAAGGAAAACGAAAGAGAGGCCGACCAAAAACAACTTGGCGGAGGACTGTGGAGGCTGAGATGCAAAGAATGAACCAGAGTTGGGGCACTGTACGAAGGATGGCTGCCGACCAAGCAAAGTGGAATCAATTTGTTGTTGCCCTACAAGATGCCACCAGGCGTAATGGCCACTGACTGCTTTGACGGTCGGCGGCTAAGGATCAAAAAAGAAGAAGAAGTTACAAATGATGATGATAGTAGAACTTTGAGTTTTTCTTTTCCTTGACAAATCATGCACATGTACATTTATTATGATAGGAAACTCTTTACAGAGCGATACAACAGGAAGCAATCTGATCATCAGAAGAAGTCCCCCATCCGACAAGTGTTTCGGCCCAATTACTCCTTTACACTCTAAGGGGGGCGGGCCCACTTGGGTCATGACTCCCAAGCGTCTCAGCTTCCTGTTGTCTTGTATCGAAAATGAACCCATTTCACTTATGGTAGCAACTTTTAAATCCACAACGCCAGCCGCAGAGGCAATTGTGAAAGTAACAAAGAGAAGACAAATTATTCCGTTCGTTCCAACGCCCTTCACAACTAAGGACACACACTGAGACATTAGCGCGCAGCCGACGAGCTGCGCGCCGCAAGCCACTGAAATTTACCTGACACTCTCCCTATAGTATACATCGCCTGTTGCCCCAGAGTCGCATCTCTTTCACTCGTACACCAAAAAAAAAAAAACTCAGCGTTGTGGACTTAGAAAAATTTTGGTGTTTTCTGTACCGCAGCGTTTATTGTTACGATGTCCATCGTCCATTGCGGTTGTTCCACAGCCAGCCTGATGCCTTTTCAGCAGTTTCACTAAGCCTCTTCAGTGCCCTTGTTCTAGACTGTCCCTTCAGCCCCAACAGTTTCAATAAATCATACACTGATGCAGCCACAAGCCCTCTTGCGCCCACTTCAACCGCCATGACCCTTGCACTGAATCCATCGTGTCTCAGATCCGCGGCCAAATCGCTATACTTGGCCGCTTTGAATGAATGTTGCTCGTCTAATCTGGATTCAAATGGCACGGTTAGTTCAATCAGTATGACCTGAAGCGTTGCTGCAGAATGAAGCACTATATCCGGCCGTCTCCGCGATTTTCTGATACACTCTGGATATGCCCCCCGTCCAGGTAGGTCTACCTCCATCTCCCAGTCGTTTGCACAGTCAAGAAGAGATGGTAAACTGCTACCAGGTTTACTCGGTTTGGGGTGTGCTGACTTTCCTGCCCTCAGAAAGTATGTGTTTGCGGTGTCTGGCAGGACTTTGCTATTCGCTTTCATTCTTGCCTGATCTAATGTCGCAGCAAGCTCATTTAGCACTTTGTTATGGCGCCAAGTGTATCGCCCTTGCCCTAATGCCACCTTACACGCTGAGAGCACGTGTTCAAGTGTCTGCCTCCCCTGGCACAGGGGGCACTGCTCATCATCCGACTTTCCCCATTTCACAAGGTTGGTGGCCGACGGCAGCAGGTCATACATTGATCTAACCACGAAGCTGAGCCTAAGAGGTGCCATATGCCATATATCATTCCATGTCAAGGACCTCTGCAGAGCTCCTTCCCATGTGGTCCATTGGCCTTGTTGGACCTGCTGCACTGCTTTTTGCAACCTCTTATCATTCTCAGCTCCTCGTATCTCCTGAACTACCATGACTCTGCGCTCCCTGCATGATGCCTTGGACCACCAGCGGATGTCACCATGCCCAAATCCCCGTCTATTCGTTTGTGTGTATCCGATTACCTCTCTCAGTTTGAGTGACTCTTCAGCAGCATCAACAGCTTCTTCCACTCTCCACTTCCTTCCCGTTTTCAGTGTGGGCTGAATGGACTTAACCACGTCATCAGCTGACTCGCGTAGCATCATTGCAAGCCTTGCTTTTCCAACTTTGTATTCTTCAACAACTGACTTGAAGGGAAGCAGAAGTTTTGACTTTTTGCAGTACAGTGCTACATCTGACAGACCTGGTGGTACCTCTAGCCATTTTCTCATGAACTTGTTGACCTTCTGCTCTATAGCTTCCACTGTACTTGTGCTTATTTCATATATAAGCAGTGGCCACAGCAACTTCGGTATCAACATGAACTGGAGGCACCACAGTTTGAACTTTCCCAGGAGTCTGCTTTGGTCTATGATCTGTAGTCCTCTGTCTGCCATTTCTATTGTCTGTTGCACTGCCTTCGAGTCTTTTAAAGAGGCATCGTACACCCTGCCAAGACTTTTAACAGGTTCCTCAATGACAGTAGGGATTCTTTGGCTGGAAACCGTGAATATGACCTCTGCTATCTTCCCTTTCCTGACTGATAGGCTTCTCGACTTCTTGGGTTTGAAGCTCATTCTGCACCAGCTGACTAGTTCATCCAGGCGTGCTAACATCCTCCGGGCCTGATGTTCATCTGATGTCAGAATTGTTGTGTCATCCATGAATGCTTTGAGTGGTGGCATGTGACACATTCCACCGAGCTTTGGGCCTATAGCCATTCCTTCAGCCGCATTGAGGATTACCTGCATAGCCATGACGAATAGTATCGGAGAGATGGTACATCCCATCGCAATTCCAACTTCAAGGCCAATCCACTTCGTTGTGTAATCTCTGGTTGAAAATCTGACAGAAAACCCTGCGAAATACAGCTTCAGCGTTGCTGCAATCTCTTGTGGAACATGATACATTTCTAGGGCCTGCCACAACATCTGGTGTGGAACGGATCCATAAGCATTTGCTAGATCCAACCAGATTACATGGAGGTTTGTTCTGTCAGACTTTGCCTTTTGGATTGCTTCCCAGATCATTGCAGCATGCTCTAGACATCCTGGTGTACCTGGGATACCTCCTTTCTGAATTGTAGTGTCAATGTACCCATTTGCCAGGAGGTATGTAGTGAGTCTTTTCGCCATTACTGAGAAGAATATCTTCCCTTCCACATTGAGTTGTGAGATTGGCCTGAACTGACTGATGTCTGTGGAATTCTGTTCCTTCGGGATGTAGACTCCGTTTGCCTTTCTCCATTCCTTGCTTACGAGTTGGGTTTTCCACGCATTCTTCAGTAAACGGAGCAGTCGTTTGAGAACCTCAGGGCATCTTTTATACACCACATATGGAACACCATTAGGACCTGGAGCTGACTTGCACCGAGCTTTCTGGACAATGCTTTCTACCTCTTGCGCCGTTGGGGGCTTGGTGTTAAATTCAGCTCCTGGCTTACCCGGCCATTTAAGGCCTGCCATGCTGCTGAGCGGCTCATCTTTGCGACCATCTGAATATGTCATTCTAAGGTGTTCTTCCAGGTCTTCTTTCCTGATGTTTAGCGTACCCGACCGTGGCTGCTCAAACAGTTCTTTGGCAAACTTGAAGGGCTCCCTAAAGAATCTTTCCCTATCCCTTCGAGTCTTCCTTCTCTTCCTGCACAACCTTTCCGCTCTACAAAGGGCATTATGTTGGCCTTTCAGGTGCTCCCAAACTTGCCGTAACCCTTCCTTCTCTGTGGCAACTGCGTTCTTGAACAGTTTTCGGGCATGCTTCTTCTGTTTCCTGATTTCTTCTATTTTAATTTGTCTTCTACTTTTCCGTGGTGGGTTACTTTCCCTTGCCTCCCTCACTCCGAACACTTTGCGACAGTGCAGATATATTATGTCGCCGAAGATTTCCAGCTTCTTCTCCAAAGTTAGCTGCTTCAGGCTGTTATCCAACTCTTTTGCCAAGGCTTCGTCCAGCTGTTCCCAAAGCCCTTTTGCACTGGCAGGTGGAAACTTTATTGCATCTCTCTTCCCGTCCAAGAAGTGTGAGAGATCATCATCTGGCAGATCAACTTGAATGTACTCAGCACTGTGGATTGACTCCTGGCTGCGTTCTTCTAACGTCTTATCCGTCGAGACAGAGCGCTGTTGATCTCCCCCTGATGACCTCCCACACCCCTTTTTCGTTCTGTGCATTTTCATTCCTCTCTGAGTAGAGAATTCCCTACCACAGGCACATGGAAATTCCAGCCGTTGTTCAGAGTTCGAAGTCCGTGTAACGGGTCTGGTCGATTCCATTGAGGCGCCTGTGGATTCATCATCCTCCCCCCCTTTCGGTGAATCCTGGGGGCATCTATCTTTTTCGGGTCCTGTAGCAATTGAATACAGCTTACGGGGTGCTAACCCGGTCAGCCGGTTTCTAGTCTTTCCCAGTGTCATCTGTCTTTCCAGAAGTCATTCGGTCTTTTCCCGATCGTCACAGGGATGAAGGTGATGCCATTGTGTACACTGAAGGGTCTGTAATCCATGGTGAGAAATCAGGGTGAGGCTTCTCTGCTAGAGTAAAGGGCATAATCATTGCTGAACATATCGGGGCTTACATGATAACAACCTCCAGCATCAGGATGGAGGTAGAGGCAGCTATTCCAGCCTTAAGATGGCTGTCTGAGACTTCATTAACAAGGGCAGTTATTGTATCAGACTCGCAGTCCATGCTTTGGAAGGTCCAAAGTGGATGTCTCCGACATGAATGGAAAACCTCCATAGAAGCCTCGAATCTTCAGGAATTGGTTTGGATCTACTGTCCTGGTCATGCAGGGATATGCGGCAATGAAAAAACTGACAGACTAGCTTCAAGAGCACCCATTGAAGATGCACTGGATATGAATAAGGGAGAAATACATAGGGCAATTAATGATTGCCTATTAGAGAATGACACTGCAATCTATGAATCATCAAGGCTAAAATTGCCGGAATTTAGCATCACACGTAATACCAGAAGGGATGGACATAGGGGGAGGATGCAAACGGCATGTATACAACCAGCGCGCAACAGGAACAATTAGCATTCATACCTTTCGACATTTGATGAGAAAGACTGAGCACCTATGGGTTTGCCTGGAGTGCAGTGACGTCAATTCTTATCAGCAATAACAATAAGTTTGTGAGCTATAGATACTGGTAACAGAATATTATTGAGTCTTTTCTTGAGAAATCGAGATTGTGAGTTACTGATAATGTCTGAGTCTTATACCTTATAAGTGAAAGGTTGGAGGGATTCATAAAGATTTAAATCTATGAAGGCATGTGACCACTGGCATGTGACCACTGGCATGTGACCACTGGCATGTGACCACTGGCATGTGAACTCCAGGAAGCCTAGAACAATGAGACTACAAGCCATGAATGTTTTCTGTGAATGTCAAATTAACATCCCTGTTTATGTCAGCTCTAATTATGCTGTCTGTTTGATGATTGTACAGGTCTGTATCCTTGAGTCCGAGCACCAGACATTCAGAAAATTGAAAGTATTTTGGCTGACTTTTGGGCGATCTTCGAACACATTTTGGACGACATCTGGAAACTGAAAAAAAAAATCAGTTTTCTGAAACACGGCTGTCCCCCAGCATTTTGGATTCAATGATACAGACCTGCATGACAGTATTTGATGTGGAGTGCTATATTTGATTCTATTTTGTGTGTTTCTCCGTACAGGTTCACTCATATTTTATTTTTGTCACTGACCAGCTGTGGCAGTGGTCCATGGGTTGGAAGAATGAAGCACATTTTACTCACACTGTGCACGACAAATTTTTTTAGGCTAAAAAATAAAAAAACAATCTCACTGGTGGCGCACAGAAAGTTGCATATACTTGACAGAACACTGTTTCCAGTCATATATAATATATATATACTAGCAATAACCCGTCAACATTGACTCGTTATTAATTATAGTGTGTTGTGTCTGTTACATGTATTACAGACGGTACTATCACTACTATGGTCATTTCATTGCAGGCGACCGTCATTAGATATTTCTAGTGAAAGTTATATGGATGTATTAAATATGAAGACATGGAGTAACCTTACCTAAACGACATCTGGAGCAGTGATAATGATCTAATGGACCGTAAATTGACTAAATAACTAACATTTCTTTTATGACAACGTCTCGTAATTGTTGCCTCTGAGAAGCCATGGTCGACTCACTGCCTCTGAGAACGTTTGAAGTTTGACGAAACTCCAGTTCATGCACTGTTTATCAATCGTGTTGTTGGCTTGTTTCCATAATCAAACTGTTCATGCACACCTTCATTTGCGCACTTTTTCTATTTTTGGGAGAGTACATATAAGGGAAAGCAATACAATTATTGTCTAACTTTCAACGACAGTTGCACCGCCTTAGCTGTGGTTGAAAGTTAACTCTTTCAGTCCCAAGCAAAAAAGTGGGTTTGGCCCAAGCAAAAATGGCCACCCCAGTGCGTTTTTATTGTTGTTGTTTGGAAATAATTTATTAAAATGTTCATATGCATAAATAACTTTGTTGTTGTATATGAAACTGAAGGTAATTGGATGTACTTTACTCTTGTGCTACAAGTATAAAAGCTTTCCTTGAAAAATGATTAGTTATTCAAGGTAAAATGGAGGATATGCGCTTAAAAAAATGATTAGTTTATTCAAGGTAAAATGGAGGCTATGCGCTTAAAAAATCGCTTTAAAAATCTAAAATAAATATCTCAAAACAGAAACACGTTCACTCTTAAACACGTGCGTTATTTAAAAGAATGTACTTGCAGTCGGAAATGACTTTGAGTTATGGACAAAACAGAGGCCATATACTAAAGGCTTTTAAAGATTGGGCAAGCAGTTTATATAAAGTCGCTTAAAGGTTAATAGTGCGCAAATATGTGCTGTGACCGATCGGCGGGTGGTATTGAATATATATATATACACATATATATATATATATACACACACACATACATACATACGAGTATATATATGGTAATTTTCTAATGACTGTCGCCGAACGTTCCGCACAGAATATGGGTATTTTAGAGTTATCTCCCTTATGCAGTATTTTGTGCTTTAGCAGTGTTTCGCGCATCGGGTCGAGCAGTATGTCTTGAATTGTAATGTTGTTGTCACATGAAATGACATCGACCGGCGATGGACACCTATTCTGATGCAGTTGGCTCGGAGTTATGTGCTCGATCGGTGTATCTAATAAAGTTAAAATGCTCCGGCACGGTACATTCATCAAATGTGCAAAACGCTGCTAAACCGCGAAACACTGCTAAATGGAAATAACTCTGAGTGAATATTCTGTACGGAATGTTTGGCGACAGTCATTGGAAAATTACCGCATATATATATATATATAATTTGCCATATGTATAATGTGCCATATATATAATTTGCCATATGTATAATTTGCCATATGTATAATCTGCCATATGTATAATTTGCCATATGTATAATTTGCCCGACCGTGTAGTTCCCGGGGGTCTGTGAGTAGACAAAGAAAAAATAGGATTGCCTGTTCCTTCTGGCATGTCATAAAAGGTGGCTATTGTCAAGCTGGCAACCTCATCATGTTGAACAAGCTGATACAGAAACGACTGCTGGAACAGCACATCAATGTTTTGGGGCAGGTTACCTGCAAAAGGGCCAGCTTCAGTTGTGGCTGCATGCTCCACAGGGAGCAAAATGGAAAGTGATGAAATAATTCAACAACAAAATCTTGTACGTCAGTAACAATATGACTGACATGCAAAATGAAGCTAATGTCTATTAAACTTCACAGTTGCAAGACACCATCACACTTCCAAATCACCTGTGGTCCCTACCATATTCAAACAGTCTGTCCTCTATAACTATCAGTCACCGACTGTTCTTTATTAAAAAAATAAAACCTATTACCAACTCACTGTTACATCCTACTAGCCTACCAATCACTCAACCTGACATTTTTGCACTCCAACACATATTCTCCGTGGTCTCATGTAAGCTTCTTCATAAACTCACTACAAGTACTAAGGTGACCAGACGTCCCGGTTTTTCCGGGACAGTCCCGGTTTTCGACCATTTTCGATAATTTGTCCCGACTTTTTTTTCGATGCAATCCGGGACGCCAATTTGTCCCGGTTTTCGACGAATTTGCCAATTTGGCATAAATCTCACAGATTAAAAAATATATATATATTATTCCGTGGCTGACTTGAGGGAATTTTTAATTATTAGTGAACTGGCGCCGAAACAGCACAAGAGTTTGTCAGGACCGCGAATTAGTTTTGTAGTTCCAATGTGATATTCGCAGTTATTTGAAATTTTAGGTAGTGGTAAAGTACCAAGATTTTGCGTACGGTATACGTTTATTTAATTTAAACGGTGAACTATTGTGCATATTTTGTTAGTTATTGTTGTAAGAAAATGGTACCAAAGCGTAAATGCAGTTTCAATGAGATTTACAAAAGGAATATCCGTTTATTAAAAAGAGTACATCCAAACTTCAATGTACGATGCAATATATGTGCCTCCGGGTTTTCGATAAGCCATAGTGGACGTGGAGATATTAAGAACCACATAAGCAGTGAGAAACATAAGAGAGACGTCATTACAGCTGCATCAAGCTCGTCGTTAACCACTTTCTTCAGAGATGATAAAATTGGTGACCAAGAAGAGCAATTAGCTGCTATAGAAGGCGCATTTGCATACCATACAGTGCTACACAATCATACTTTCAGGTCTATGGATTTTGCACATCAAAATTACTTCAGGTTACTTTAGAGCCAAAATTTGCATGTGCACGTACGAAAACAGAAGCCATTATTCGAAATGTCTTGGCACCCCATATTCTAAATGAGTTAAGGTGTGACCTAGAAAAGTCTACATTTATTTCTGTACTGACAGATGCATCCAACCACAAAGAATTCAAGATTTTTCCTTTGCTTATCAGATACTTTTGATCAAAGTAATGGAGTGAAAATTAAAATATTAGAGTTAAAGTCATTGCCAGGTGAAACATCTGATATTGTAAGTAGTTTTCTTAATGACTGCTAACTGAAAATGGTTTAGACAGGAAAGTAGTTGGATTATGCGCAGACAACACAAATTCCAATTTTGGAGGTGCTGAAAGGAAAGGACAGAACAATGTTTTTACAAAACTGCAAGAAAAAACCTTGGACATGGTCTTATATAGGAGATTGGGTGTGCAGGTCATATTTTCCACAACACTGTTCGAACAGCTGCAGATGTAACTGCCTGTTGATGTCGAGCTGATTATTGCTCTCGAAAAATCATATTTTCAATCTCAAGACAGAATGCCCAGTTTTTATACAGACATTCTTTGAAAATCCTCTATCTGAGGCATGGCTTGTTTATGTTCACAGTCAGGCCTCTCCCATTCTACGAAGCAGCTTGCAAAAAATAGAGGGACAGGCGGTCACTGTGTTTGAAGTCATTGACAGCATCAACAGGTTGAAAAACTATTTTGAAGTCCAAACTGGAAAGACTGTTTCTTGCCATCAAGAGTTAAGCTAAACCTTGAAAAGCTGGAAATGGAAGTACTTCCCAAAGGAGGATGTGAAAAAGTTTCATGCTAGCGTTTCTTCGATTCTATGAAACCGCTTTAAATTATTTGAATAAATATTGCGTGCAAAAAATTTTCAAAGACCTAGAATCATACAGGGTCTGGGTAACGCTGAACAGAATACCAATTTGGGCAGATATTGAGATATCATCATCACAAGTGATTCAAACACATTACCTTCAGCCCACTTTACAGAAACTGAAATTTATGACGAATATGTCTATATGAAGCAGTTTGTTTACTTCTCAGAAAATTTAGTGAATGGAGTGCCAAAAAAAACATTGCCACCACAACGTTGGATTGAAATGATTTCCACTTCAAAAAAAACCAATAATGTTGACATTTTCAAATATTGTTGAGTTTTTTTTTCTGTCTGCTAGTACCTGGAACAAATGCTGCCACAGAACGTGTTCAGTACCTTTTGTGGGAGTTTCTTTGATGAACAGCTTATGGGCAAGTGGATAAAACAGACCAGCTAGGTGTTGAAAACTTTGAAAGCTATGTTGACAACCAAAGTGAACTGTGAGGAAACATGTGTCGAGTTTTTTAAGATGCTGCTTGCAAAGAAGGACCTAATTGATTGAAAAATCCACTCATCTGAAAAGTACAGTAAACTGAGCTTCACCTTAAGTAAGGATTATTGTTGTTTTTCTCTCTTAAAGTAGTTTAAGTAGTTAAACTTATACAGTAAAATGTATGTTTATTCACATTGTTAATTCAAATTATATATAAAATGTATATGTTTATTTTAAATTGACAACAAGCTTGAATTTATCGGGACATGTCCCGGACTTTTTTAAAAACAGACCTTTTCATTGGATATCCTTTTTCCCGATTTTTTGCATTGAAAAAAGGTCAAAATCTTACTATTTTGTCCCCGGATTAGGGGTTTTGAAAATATGGTTTATCCCCCCCCACTGTACAAGTACGGTACATACAGTTGCAAATAACATATGGAACAAATTCGCATGTGTGATAGTTTACGGGCCCCAAAAGAAAACACAGAATAGTTAACACTGCAACCTACCATGCATGAGTCCATAAAAGACATCCTAAGGAGGGTTGGGTGTGGGACCTGCCAATTAATATGAAACAAATATAAAGGTATGTTATCAGGCACTCGCAGGAAATAAAGAAGTAGAACACCAGACAACAGAAAAACAACAGACATGAGTGGCTTACCCAGGATTTGAACACTGGACCTTCCCTGCGACAACCCCGCCTAGCCATGCAAGCGAATCACACTATCCGCCCTGCCATCTACGCATCATCATAAAATGATGTTTCAATGGCAGGTCAACAGTGCGAACCACAATACATGACACCAGAAGTCCACCATGGGCAGTTCAGCCTATTAATGACGCAATCACTTCTGTTGTATTTCTATCAAGCAGTATAGGCCGAATCCAACAAGACAAGGACCTTAATAGTTGAAAAAAAATAAAATAAAAAAACACACACACAAATAGTAACTAACGTCTTACAAGGAGAAGGACAAGAAAAACCTACGTTGCGGCCACAAGGCCTTCGTCAGGGACACATACAAACAAGAACAGGAGGGAAAGAAAATGATTTCAATTAAGCTAATGAACATGAAACTATAAAAAAATAGAGAAAAAAACTCCCTTAATATTAAGTCCAGTCACATTGTGAAGCAAAGCAGGATGGACCTGCCACTAAAACCGGGTCCTTTTAGATGAGGAAGTTGACAGTACATAAGATAAGAAATAATAAAAAAAAGGACTGGGTTGTGAGAAAAAGTGTAATCAATAAATAATAAATAAAATAAATAAATAAAATATAAATAAATAAAATAATAATAATAAATAAATTTAAAACAAAAAATTAAAAATAAAAAACTAAATAAAGAAATAAATAAAATAAAAAATAATAAAGGAAAAAAATAATTTAAAAAAAAAAAAAAAAATAAAATTATTAAATTAAAAATATGGTAATTTAAAAAAAAAAAAAAAAAAAAAGGGTGATCGCATCATATACTGCTTGATAGAAATACAACAGAAGTGATTGCGTCATTAATAGGCTGAACTGCCCATGGTGGACTTCTGGTGTCATGTATTGTGGTTCGCACTGTTGACCTGCCATTGAAACATCATTTTATGATGATGCGTAGATGGCAGGGCGGATAGTGTGATTCGCTTGCATGGCTAGGCGGGGTTGTCGCACGGAAGGTCCAGTGTTCAAATCCTGGGTAAGCCACTCATGTCTGTTGTTTTTCTGTTGTCTGGTGTTCTACTTCTTTATTTCCTGCGCGTGCCTGATAACATACCTTTATATTTGTTTCATATTAATTTACTGTTTACAGGCCTCGGGTTTCCCTCCCTTATGTGTAATAAGTGGGGGACTGCCAACACCATCTAAAGAAACTTTAAGCCACAAAAAAAATTCAACAAACAAATATCGGACAAGTCAGCCATCCAAAAGGTTCTCTAGTAAGGAGGCTCCTGATGCAAGCGAGGGAGGCAGAAAAAAAAATGATGAAGACGATGCGGAAAGACCTTGAGGATGATGGGAGCGTTGTGATGGCACCCAATGCATTGTTGAAGGCTGGTGCTCCTTGGGGGTTTCAAAGCAAATGTTAGTGGCGAGTATCTGGCCCCTCATAACAATATCTCAATCCTTCATCTACACATGCTCACACATCATGACAGCTTGCTCTGACCCTCTCTGGTCAGCTCATCAATGTATTCCCCTCTCACTTGTCTCTTCTCATACTTTCTTGTATTGACTGTTGTCCTTAACCAATCATGAAGTTATTTCTTTGACATTACCTGGCCAGCCATCCTAGTAATTGTTAGGCTGCTGTGGTGTTAAAATATCCAGTCATTATCCCACCACACTATCACTTTTCATGAGTGTCCATGTACAGGTATCTGTTGCAGGACACTTGTCTTATTGCTTGATCTGTTTGGTATTCTAACCAGGCCCATTTGAACCATTTTATGCTTTGCTTGTATGTTATTCTATAGTGGTTTGGTGGTTCTAATATTTCCTCATCATCATTATCTGTCTTTTATTTTCCTCCTGCCATGTTTGTTACACTTCCAGGGTCATTTTTCACTGGGCAACAGGCGAGCCAGGGCATATCATAGAATACATTTATCTTTGTGATTATCATTGAAGCTGCACAATTATGTTTTTTTTTGTTGAATTATTAATTCCTCTGCTGCCCTCACACTCCTAGTATTAGTTTTTCTGTTTTGTTCTCTTAGATTTCTC
>JAMPIV010016666.1:0-88028 GCA_024509875.1 Oreohelix idahoensis | reverse complement strand
AGCAGCTCAAGCAGAGGTAACAGGTAATAAAAGAAACAAGTGGATAACTTTAGGGCACCACAGAACTTTAATAAATTTGATCCAGAGGATAAAAAAAATGTAAAGCCCAGTTTGAAAAATAGGCCCACGGTATGAAAATAAAAATAAAGCCCCACAATTCGATGAAAGGAAATATGATGAAAGAAAATCTTTCAAACAAGGAAAAAGGTGGTGTAAAAATTGTCAGATGGACAATCATGACACTGACCGTTGCAGAAGGAAACCTGTGTATATGGCAACCCTTCAGGTCAGGTCGACCTCAAGACAGGAGGAGGATATTATGTTGGATACCACTCCAGAAGAGATGAGGAAGGCACAGGCTGGTGATAAAACACTCAAGCCTTGTTTCAGAAAATTGTCAACTTGTCATACAACTCCAGGCAAGGGAGATTTTTACATGAAAAACAAGTTGATGTATAGGAAGACTGGAGCTAGATCCAAAGGTCAGGGACAGCTGGTACATCCTAAAAGATATAGGGCAGACTTAATAAGGAGCCTACATGTGAAACCAGATGGGGACCATGAGAAGATAGGTACCATCATTCAAAAGGTGGCTCACAATTATTATTGGCCCAAAGCAAGATGGGACATTGAGAATTTTGTAGAAAGGTGTAGCATAGCACATGAGGGAACACCCACAAGTGGGAACATGGATCAGGACCTGGACACGCCACGGGGCAAAATTAGGCCTGACAATAAAAAGAAAAATAGATTTGATAAAGTGGACCAAATGGAATGGGAAGCCCCTTTTCACGGACAAGCTTCACTTAACTGTTTTACAAGGGCCACTATGCGGAGAGTGCAAAAAGATGTCTTACCCCAGGATAAGCCGAAAATCCCTCAATCGGACTTAAACAAACTGGAGGAAGAGGATGTAGAGAGGAAATCTCTCATCAAGAATTTTAAGTGGGGAGACAGCCCCAAAAGAAAAATTGGTAGCGGTCGTTTTGTGAATGATAATTCTGGGAGGAAAAATCATCACTATAAAGCTTCGAGTGGAGAGACCATACCGGTGCATGGACAAATAGGTCCACACAATTAAAGGTCCATATGTAGCTTTGTTAAGAACGTGGACTGATGAAAAGGCAGAGGAAAACATTACATCTTCATACCAATATGTGAATGAGCTGACCACTCGTTTGAAAACTGGCTGGAAACTTGCCAATGAAAATTTGAAACAAGCCAGGAAGAAACATGCTGCCTATTATAACAGGAAGGCGAAAGACAGAAATTTGGCTGTGGGAGAGAAAGTACTGCTTCTTTTGCCCGGGAGTCAGAATAAGTTACAAATTGGATGGCAGGGTCCATATACAGTTTTAGAGAAGGTATCTAGAACAAATTATAAGATAGATAAGAAGGGGAAAGAAAAAATCTATCATGTGAATCTCCTGAAGAAATATTTGGAAAGAGAACATCAGGAAGAGACGCACTTGTTGACCTTGTCCATCGCCATGGAGATGAAAAAGGAACCACTTTCATCATTTGAATATCCATTACACCCCTGTGAGACAGCAGCACAGGTGAAAATCAGTACACATTTAACGAAAAACTCAGAAAGAGAGAGTGCAACAGGTTCTAAATAATCATGCAGAGGTGTTAACAGACCGACCAGGGCATACAAACCTATTGGAATATGATATGAAACTAATAGACTCCACACCTGTCTGTATGAAACCATATTCGATTCCGTTTGCTAAGGAGAAAGCTTTGAAGGAAGAGATAGACTATCTGTTGAAGGAAGGAATTATTTCGCACAGTGAATCTTCGTATAGTTCCGGAGTTGTACTCTTAAGGAAGCCCTCTGGAGAACATAGACTCTGTATAGATTACAGGAGACTGAATGCTATTACAGAAGGACAGGTGGATCCATTGCCGGATACAAATCAGCTGTTTGCCAGACTAAATAAAGCTAAATATTTCTCAAAAGTGGATCTGAGTAAAGGATACTATCAGATTCCAGTAAAGCCTGAGGTTAGACCATACCTAGCGTTTAGTACCTCAGAAGGACACTATGAGTTTAATAGATTGCCATTTGGATTGAAGAATGCGCCTAGTGTCTTCTCTAGAATGATGAGAAAATTGTTGGATGTAAACATTTCGGAGGAACGTAATGAATCCCTGAGTTGCCTCTTTGATTGAGGATATTCCGAATGTTTCATACAGGATAATAAGAAGATTATGGGATCCACTACTAAAACTCTGCTATCACCAGGTATATGTTATCTCCTCATAACTTACATTTTGAGGGAAATATAATGTTCTCTGGACATGTCATTGTGCAGACTCAGAGAAGAGAAATGGTGAATACGGGTTGCGAAGCAGCATTAAGACAAGCATTCACACTTGCGGCTGGTCAGTAACATAACCGAAATATATTATTGGTTGTAGAAGTCTGAGGCAGATTTCATGAGTAGTGCCTACTCTGAATGGACCCAACTACATAAAACCATGATAGCACCACAGCAGAGTAAAGTCAAGTTGACTTACATTTATCTATGTGTATATAGAATAAAGGACTGACATATAATGTCTGTTTTAAGAGGGGAGGTGTCGTGGAATATTCTAATCCACATATATAAATTATTAGGTAAATATGAAGCCTAACAAATAAAATTAATAAAGAAAAGAGCAATGGTAAAATAACAGTGCTGCCACAAAGAAGGTACTCGAAATCCCCTTGTTTTCTACTGCGTATGCAAATTGTAACGTTTCACGTTGATATTAAAGGCCTTCTGCAACATACACGCGTTTCCCAAACACACAATAAAATGTGCTGCCTTTCTAAGAAAAACCTTGAAATATGCAAGTTGACCTAAATTTTAAATTCCATTCATGTCTTTTTCTACACTATGTTACCAAAAACGAACGAACAGATGGACAAAAGGATAAAGAGAGAGGGAGGGCTGAAAATCAGGAACGCATGCAACACGCGTCGCGCGATACACAAATGCTGCCATCACGCGTGTAAGGCTACATGCACTAACTTTTTCGGACGAACAGTGATAAAATACACTACCCTTCCCAGAGTTAGGTTTTAAAATCACAAAAAACGCTTATTAGGAAAGATAACAATAGATGGGTTTACGTTTGAAAACATTACAGTACCCAGACAGCACATCTTCGAAACAGGAGGTAGAAAATACATATTTTGAACGCAGCCACGTAGCTCTTTTAAATTTGTATATTTGGGTTCCTTAGGGTTTCCTGACAAAGTATATGTAAAACGTTACGCAAATAGTCCAGGAATTAATAAATTATACCCAAAATAAAATATTGGGGATGCCTGACAGCATGAAATCATTTCTGCTCATAAAATTTTTTTATAACGTGTTTGAAAAAAACTTACGTTACAGAAATAGCCTACCATGTAAACTCCAAATTGATTGGAGCGCAACAAATGAAAGACGAACCACGATTGGTCGGACTATAAATACTATCTTTTGTTGTTAGGGGAGACATAGCAAGGTAACATTTTTTCAAACACTTGTCGAAACGTGGCTCGATTGGCCAGACTCGCTGATATAATCACTTAGAAGCGTTAGTTCGAAACCACTTGTTTAAATAAGCTTGATAAAGCAACAGTGCGTTGAAGCCAGCTCATATTTGTGTTAAATAAAAGCCTGGAACATAAGCAGATGGGAATTTGTGCCAGTAGTTTGTGCCAGAATTCATTGCTAATCAACGTATCTGTGTTTATTTCCATGAAATTGTGGTAAGCTTGAACCATTCAGTATCTTTTAATGAAAATTGAATGTGAATTGTTAATTTATGCCTGTATATATATGTGTAGTTCAGTGGCAAACGTGAGGTAAAGCCTATAATGCTCCAGCCTGAACAGAAGGTGTCGGAGGAAAGTAAAACTGCATGGAATGGCCAAACAGTACACTGACACCTGGATGATTGACTAGAAAGAAATAATGCTGGAATGGCAGAGGCGTGGTAACCATTAAGGAGGTTAATGCTGGTATAAAGTATTTCAGATGAAGCTGACAGTTGGCCTAACGCTCTGAACTCAATGTTTGTGTTGTATTGTGCTCAGTGTAGAACTAGAGTATCACTTAGTTATGAAGTAGAAGGTACATCCTTCTTGTTTTCAGGGACCGTGGTCTTGATGGTATTGAGCAGCACCTGGTCAGAGCTTTGCTGAATCCAGAGTCGGACAGCATACTCCTTGGTCCATTTAGCTATCAGTGAGGTGTCTCCAGCGCCCAGAGGAGAATTCGAGCAGAGGAGTCCTTCCCTGCCGCCATCACGCAAGATAAGCTGATTTGGCCAGCTGAGCTCAACATTATGTCCCCTCATCTTGAAATGACTTTATAAAAATAACATTCAGAGGGAAATTTAATTGTCTTAATATCAGGAACTGAGAACATCTCCAATACTAGTCCCTAAAGACAAACTATTGAAGTCATGATGACAAATACCAACAGAGCTTGAACAAAACAAAACCAGTATTACCTCATTTTACTACTACACAACTGACACACATAGGATATTTTTAATAATATATGTCACTACAATATTCATATTAATACATTCTGTACATAACTTGTAATTAAAATTGATTGTGATTCCTGGTTCCTTTGTAATTGAATCAGGACACATATTCATTCATAACAAGCAATGAATACATATTGTTATTTGAAAATTTATCAGTGACTCCTTAGATATTCTCATAGAGTGTTATATGTATGTGAGTGTCACAGTGTTGTCAAGAGTAGTGGATTAAATTAAATTGTTTATCTGTCTGTTGTTGTTTTGACTTACACTTCATCCTACACATACCCTAGACACATAACGTAGTCATCACACTATTGCAGAATAATTCTGACTGAGATATATAGATATGTGGTAGCAAGTAAGGTTATCTATAATACACTACTCTTAATAGATATAGATACCTTCACAGCTGATCTCAGTCAGTACACTAAGTCCCCTATAAATATTTATACCATCCCACTTCACCACACCAAGTAACAAGTTAGGCTAACTTTTGTCACTTTAACTACCTCTTCCCCTCTCTCCTTGTATTTTCAAGAAGGTGGCGATTTGGACCGATGCCAAGCTGTCTATCCGTCGTTCCTAACAATTAGTACGGGTGTAGGAAAAAGTGGGGTTTGGTAGGTGAAACTTGCCCGCTCGCTAACAAATATTCAAATATTTGCCACGCGTCTTGTGTTTCAAGAAACGGGGCCTAACGACACACTGTCGCATGTTGTACTATTAATAGCTTCTAAGAATGGTTTAATTAGTTTTATTTTTAACAGTTTGATTTTACCCTTGCTAATTTATCACTATAGTAGTGGAATTATAAGCAGTAATATTTTATCTTGGCGTAGTGGAAAAAAATTCAAATGCTGTAATATTATTCTATTTGGGCGGGGTGTATCAAGGATATCACGCTACACTTGGTTGGTGATGGTATTCGGCCAAAAGATTCGGTGAATTTTTCTTAGGCATGTTGTGTGAAAATAGGACAATTTCGACATTTCCTTCTCTGTAACTCTCCAGCTCTCCGCGCCATAGAGAAGCACAGAAAGCACACAGCTCTGATATAATCCTAATTTTGTGCTTGTGCTGTACTGAGAGGACTTCCAGATGTTGTTTAGACTAAAAAAGGCTGTTCTTGCTTTGTTCATTCTGTTGTTGATGTCTTTGCTTGCTCCGCCGTCTGGTGTTACTATGCATCCTAGGTATGTGAAGGCGTCTGTCTGTTCCAGTTGCTGATTCCTTACTGATATGGGCTCAGGGTTGCTCACATTGAGCGTCATGACCTCTGTCTTCTTTAGGTTGATGTTCAAGCCCACCTGCTGGCTATACTTATTAAGTCTATCCGTTTTTTCCTGGATGTGTTGATTTGAATGTGCTAGCAGTGCAATGTCATCTGCATATTCCAGATCTTCCAATGTAGAAAATGTAGTCCATCTTATTCCTCTTGGACTGCCCTCTGTTGTCTGGCGCATCACCCAGTCTATGACTGTTAAAAATAGAGTGGTTGATAAGGGGCATCCCTGTCGTACTCCTGTCTTCACCTCAAAGGTTAGGTTGCTCTGCTCAACACTACACGTAAAGTTGGCATAAAGGCTTTTTATGATTGACACTATGCAGCTTGGAATTCCATAAGCCCTCAGTATTTTCCATAAACTGTCCCTATGTATAGGCCCTGCCCATAGTCACCTTTTACTACGTGTTTCGTGCAGTGTTACGTCTGAGCTCCTCTTTGGGACCCCAGTAACGTACGGGTTATAATAAGGTAGATGGATATGAACACCAAAAAAATTGAAAATATATTATTCGTTTTGCTTGGGACAAAAGATAAGGAAAATATGGGTTATAATCAATCAATCAGTACCCTTTAGCTCCTCAAGGAGCATAGGCCTTCAACAAACACATGCCAAGTCCTCCTGTCAATGTGCCATCCGCTCAAGGTCTTTCCATGTTTTCCTCATCATTTTCACTTCTGTATCTAGCTCTTTTCTAAACGTGTTTTTTGGGTCTACCTCTGCCTCTCGTTCCCTGTGGATTCCAGAACAAGGACTGCCTTGTAATGCTATCAACAGGTTTCCTCAATGAGTGTCCTATCCGTCGCCAGCGTCTTCTTCTCAACTCTTGTTCCACTGGCACTTGTCTGGTTCTTGTCATCAATTCCACATTTGTGACTTTGTCATACCATTTCAGTCCTTCTATTCTATGCAAGCATCCGTTTATAAAAGTCTGTAGCTTTTTGGTTGTTATTTTTGTTGTTCTCCATGTTTCAGAACCATACAATAGGACTGACTTGACATTTGAGTTGAAGATTCTTATTTCCGTGTTGGGCTTGATTTCTCTTGATCTCCATATGTTTTCCAATGCAACAAAAGCTCCTCTTGCTTTTTATATTCTTATTTTGATATCATTGTGTGTCCCTTCAACTTTGTCCATATTGCTATCAAGATATGTGTACGATTCTACATCTTTTAGTGGTGTTTTTTCAAGTTCGATCTTGTTATCATTTCTTGCATTTATACTCATTATCTTTGTCTTTTCCCTGAGTATTTTCAGACCCACATGTTGTGATCTCTCATCAAGTATTTTTATTTTGTCTTGCTTCTGATTAGGGTTATGGAACAGAAGAGCCAAGTCATCTGCAAAATCCAGATCATCAAACTGTTTAGTCAGTTTCCATTGAATTCCATTTCTGTTGTGTGATGTAGATGTTTTCATAACCCAATCTACTGCTAGTATGAAAAAAAATTGAGACAAGAGGCAAAATCAATGTTACAAGTTACAGCTTGCAAAACACCACGTATCTTCGTAAGTTTTTGTGCAAAATTCCTTTCATCCTAAATAAAAATCGTGGATTAAGTTATGTTATGGCTGGTAAACGTATAATAGCAACGTAAAGATCTAATAAAGATAACGTAATATATATTGACAATGTGAAGTATCCAGAGAGTATCAGTCCATTTTCATTTCTTGAGGCCACTGTGGTGGCCGCTGTGCAGAGGGCCAGAGTCAGAGAACTTGTGAACTCTGATAGTGATGTCTTCTTTCGCTCTCGCATAACTGCATCTTTTTCTCTCTTGAAGCTGGCGGTTTGCCGATTTGCTTCTCTCGTCTTCATTACAGTTTCTCCCTTAAAGGGGCTATTAAAGGATATGCTGTCAATATGCTCTTCTCTTGGGGCAGACAGTCTTCACGGACGTGTTCTATTGTGTATGTCATATTTACGATTTGAACATACCAGGAGCGTACTTAAAGTGTTTTGCACCAGAGGCGGACCATACCTTTGGCACCACCTCTTCCGCATAAATATACACACAGAAAATATATTAAGCTTGCAAGTAAATTTGTAAACAGTACAGTACTGTCATAAAAGTGTCCAATAGCTTGCCCCTCCTGGCTGTCACCCGGGGTGGACTGCCTTTAGTTTTGTTTTTTTAACAGATGGTATCTGAGCCTGCAGTGGCCAGTTCTCAGCATGAAAATTATCTTTTTGGCAAAAAGTAGTACGCCTGTGATTTATTAATCTCTGGGTATTCTCTTTTTCCTTGAAGTTAATTTTTATTATTGCTTTTATCTCTTCATATTTTGCCCTGCTTTCAACTTGCATTTTGCTTACACCTTCGTTGGCAAGTATTTCTGCGTTCTCATTTCCATATATCATTTCAGTGGGCAGGAATCCATTGTAATTTCCCTTTGTTGAATTTATACCTGGTTTCCAATAGTGTTTCTGACCGGATGTCTAATTCATTGTTTTCATGACTCAACAAGTCTGTTAGTTCTCTCATATATGAGGCACTATCTTGGCTCTAACGTAGTCCTTGTTATCTACATCGGTTGTTGCTGCTGTTATTAGTGCTTCTGCCTCAGCTTTGAAATTGTTGGAGATATATACTACTGGACAAGGTTTATATAATTCTTCGTGAGCAGGGTCGATGTTCCAAATGTCCGGTAGCTTGAAATCTCTCAAGAAGTCTCTGAATGGTAAAGTGGGACACTGCTAAACGTCTTGCAACATGACGAACAGATTGACCATCCTGAATCCATGCCATGGCTCGACCACGGTCTACAGTGCTGAGACTTCTCCACCATAGGCATGGCTAATGCAGTGATCATTTCGACCACTTGTCATACTGATTTATTGCATACCAATGGTGAACACTCTTTACCGATGATCATTTTCCACGTGCATTCAAATTCAACTCACTTTTTCACCTTTTGAACTAGTGGGGCGTGTTGCAAAAACCACGAGTTTTTGCAGCAAAAATGGCAATTTTCACGTGCGGGTTAAAGTGACCCAGTTTTTGGACATTAAAAAAAAATTAACCTAGTGCACACAGAAATGTATACACATTTCTCTGAGCTCAGTTTTAATGACATTTTCACTTATCTTTACAGTTTGCCAATCAATTATATAAACCTTGTCTAAACTGAATGGTGGCCCTTAACTTTTGTCCAGTAGTATTGTTACGGTATATGTTATTAACGCTGTCTGCTAAAGGTTAGCAGACGTGCAATTGTAAAGGTTAAGACATTTAATATATTACGATAGATGTTTCAATTATTGAACGCTCCATACACGATCGATTATGACGTGTCTAGCGTTGTTTTGGGTCACAGTCGGTAACTAGGTGACGCTACCCTTTGTTACTTGACCGCCAAGCTGAATAGCTGTGTTGATAAAACAAGCACGATGAACAAGAAATCACTAAAATAACTATACTCAGCACATGATCTTCAACCGGCAAATAACTCAGCAACAAGTATATATTTAAGGGCCACTGAGATACAGATCCCAGATGAAGTCATAGCCAGGAGTGGAGTTAAGGGTGAACTTTCAACGTCCTTTAAATGTGCCCAAAGCTAGCGACTCAAATAAGTTCTGACAGGAGATGCCCAGCTCCCGGCCTTCTTGTTGTAGATCGTTAATTAACTAACAAGAGTAGGGGTGAGGGGGGAGTCTTTGGCGCTCTTAAACCTGAATACTCCAAATAGATCACGCTCGTAAGTCTTTGATGACAACCCACCTAGAAGAAGGAAAAAAACCACCTTAATTTTACTTGTGTATAATGATTCTAAATAAACTAAGATGGCCACTGACTGCTTTGACGGTCGGCGGCTAAGTATCAAAGAAGAAAGAATAATGATTCATTCATTCATTACGCCCCAAGATGCCAAGACCTTCAACAAATGCTTGCCAAATCCTCCTGTCACGTGTTGTCAGGTCATGGTCTTTCCTTGTCTTCCAGTCCTCTTCTCCGTGTGTGTGTTTTTTATTTTTATGTTTGGTCTACCTCAACTTAATGTACGAACATTCCTGATGCCAAATCTGGAGATTTTTCTAAAAGAAACCAGTGAAACAGCAATCCAGACTCCTTTCGACTTTTTCTAGGTCGCTTCAAGGACCTTGGATTGGTTTGGTTTGAAGGATTATCTTCATTGCACACGGACTACTCCATCAGTGCTCCGATCTCCTCCCTTAGATCACACAAGGAGAATCTCAGCACAGTGCACGAACTCCGTAGCACCGGCGAGAATCCCAATGTGTGTATATGAATCACATATCCTATAAATATTTTAGTAGTGGGTAGTTTTCTAATTTAAAAAAAAATTTTGCCAGGGCAGCGGCCTGATAGGCCTACTCTTTACGATTTCCAACTGATGTGGGATTTTTAACGTGCGCAACTTGCACGCTGGACATCCTAATTTGTTCGCCCCTATCCGAGAAGGCTAGGCATCCGATCTTACTACCCAGGTGACCTGCTTACCAGAAGACATTCTACTGTCTTGGATAGCTGGGGTTTTATTTTCTTGAGCTGATTTGTTCAAATTGTTTGTTCATTTTTGTGTGGCTTATATGCCACATTATTTTCACTTGAGTGTAATGATTACCGTGTTATTTTAACTCTTATATATTAATTACCACATTATTGTTACTTGTTTGTATTGAATCCAGGTAATTTTTAACTTGTGTGTAATGATTGCAAAGTTAGCTTTGTCTGTTTGTCGTGCGCACGGGATACGCAATTCAACCACATATGGGTTATAATTAGGGTATATCGTGTTCATCATTCTATATAGCGTATTACATTATTTTTCTCGCGTGTTGGCTCTTCCAGGCTGTAATACGAACTGATTGATAAGACAGTGACAGAAAGTGAAAATAAAGGCCATTGCATAAATGGCAAGACAACAAATGCAACTAATGATATAAGAAATTGACTTCTCCCCAGAATGCACTGTCAACGTAGTTTAAAAACAAGTCAATAAATTCAAAAACATAGGCACACTAATATCATGGAAAATAAGATGCATCTCAGAAGTTACGAATAGAATAGCCCAAGCAAAAGAAGCATTCCATACAATGAAAGGTATTTTAAGCAATAACTCTTTGACAATGGAAGTAAAAATGAGTTCTTCAGTGTTTTATAGAGCTAGTCCTGAAATACTGAAGTGAGTATCTGCGACTCCATTAACAATGGCAGGTATTGTATCAGACTCACAATCCATGCTTCAGAAGGTCCAAAGTGGATGACTCCGGCATGAATGAAAAACCTCCATAGAAGCCTCAAATCTTCAGGAACTGGTGTGGATCTACTGTCCTGGTCAAGCAGGAGTAAGCGGTAATGAGAGAACTAACAGACTTGTTGAGTCATGGGTAATTACTAAAAAAGTAGGAAAAGCTCTAGAGGCCACAGAGATGTGGCTGTACAGAGGAATGTTAACAATGCTGGAGAAGGTAATAACAATGTCCTGAAAGAGGCCAGTGAGCAAAGTAAACTTATGACTTCCGTTAGAAGGAAGCTATTGACTTTCTTCGGGTACGTTATGAGAAGAAGAAAGCTGGAATATATCATGACAACAAGGAATGACTAAAAGGAAAAATTTATAGAGGACGACAAGATACTGGACAGTTTGACTTCATGGCGTAGAAAGAATGCAATAATAGTAATTATAAACTGTACTAGAGACAGGAAGCTGCGGAGTGACATGATGGCCGAGACCACCAGACTTGAAGAAGAAACAATGTTTGTCATATTATTTTAACTTACATCATTTTCACTTTGTGTTGACTAATTCATTCATCACCATTCAGCTCACCAAGGAGCATAGGCCTTCAACAAACATATCAAGTCTTCTTGTCACGTGCCATCAACTCGAGGTCTTTCCATATCTTCCATGTCTGTCTCAAATTCTCTTCTCCACGTGTTCTTTGGTCTCCTCTATCTCTCTTGTCCTGGGGATTTCAGAACAAGGACTGCACTTTAATATTATCAACACGTTTCCTCAGTATGTGGCCTACCCATCCCCAGCGCCTTCTTCTTCTCCTGTTCCATTGGCACTTGTCTGATTCTTGTCATCTCCTGTTCCACTGGCACTTGTCTGATTCTTGTCATCTCCTGTTCCACTAGCACTTGTCTGATTCTTGTCATCTCCTGTTCCACTGGCACTTGTCTGATTCTTGTCATCTCCTGTTCCACTGGAACTTGTCTGATTCTTGTCATCTCCTGTTCCACTGGCACTTGTCTGATTCTTGTCATCTCCTGTTCCACTGGCACTTGTTTGATTCTTGTCATCTCCTGTTCCATTGGCACTTGTCTGATTCTTGTCATCTCCTGTTCCACTGGCACTTGTCTGATTCTTGTCATCTCCTGTTCCACTGGCACTTCTCTGATTCTTGTCATCTCCTGTTCCATTGGCACTTGTCTGGTTCGTGTCATCTCCTGTTCCACTGGCACTTGTCTGATTCTTGTCATCTCCTGTTCCATTGGAACTTGTCTGATTCTTGTCATCTCCTGTTCCACTGGAACTTGTCTGATTCTTGTCATCTCCTGTTCCACTGGCACTTGTCTGGTTCGTGTCATCTCCTGTTCCACTGGCACTTGTCTGATTCTTGTCATCTCCTGTTCCACTGGCACTTGTCTGGTTCGTGTCATCTCCTGTTCCACTGGCACTTGTCTGATTCTTTTCATCTCCTGTTCCACTAGTACTTGTCTGATTCTTGTCATCTCCTGTTCCACTGGAACTTGTCTGATTCTTGTCATCTCCTGTTCCACTGGAACTTGTCTGATTCTTGTCATCTCCTGTTCCACTGGAACTTGTCTGATTCTTGTCATCTCCTGTTCCACTGGCACTTGTCTGGTTCATGTCATCAGTTTCACATTAGTGATATCGTCATACCATTTCAATCCTAACCTTTGCAAGCACCCATTTATGAAAGTTTGTAGTTTCTTGGTTGTTGTTTTCGTAGAGAGATCAGTTGCAATTTCGCCTGGGAACATGAACATCAGAACCAAAGCACATTTGCCCAGGATTACCCCAGGGTTCTCCACTATCACGAGTGCTGTTTAACATCTACACAGCAAAAGTAGCCACCATTCAGCCAACTGGGCTGGGACGAACATTGACTTTTGCAGATGAGATACTCGTTTACAGGACTGGTTCCGATAGGAAATGGCCAATAGCATACACGGAACACTACATGAGGTGGTTAAATGGTGCGAGGACACTGGCTCCAAGGCCAATCCCAAAAAAACCTGTGTTGAGGTGCTCCTTGAACAACTCCATATTGAAAGCAGATCTTCTAGACATTACTTTCAGTCGGCAGAAAATAGATAGGCAAGACAAGCTGAAATACTTCAGAATAATATTCGATCGCGGGTTATCATACAAGTACCATGTTGATATAATCATACAGAAGTGCAATAGAGGTCTGGCAGCTCCAAAAATAATGGTCGCAGCACACCTGACATGGAATTAATATGAAACAAATATAAAGGTATGTTATCAGGCACTCGCAGGAAATAAAGAAGTAGAACACCAGACAACAGAAAAACAACAGACATGAGTGGCTTACCCAGGATTTGAACACTGGACCTTCCGTGCGACAACCCCGCCTAGCCATGCAAGCGAATCACACTATCCGCTCTGCCATCTACGCATCATAAAAATGATGTTTCAATGGCAGGTCAATAGTGCGAACCACAATACACGACACCAGAAGTCCTCCATGGGCAGTTCAGCCTATTAATGACGCAATCACTTCTGTTGTATTTCTATCAAGCAGTATAGGCCGAATCCAACAAGACCCTTAGGACCTTAATACTGTGTCCAGTAAATGATAGTAGACTAGAACAGTGAGAACAGGATAGTGGGTAGGTTTGGTATTGTACAAACATTTATTACAAATAAGGGAGGGAAACCTGAGGCCTGTAAACAGTAAATTAATATGAAACAAATATAAAGGTATGTTATCAGGCACTCGCAGGAAATAAAGAAGTAGATCTGTTGTTTTTCTGTTGTCTGGTGTTCTACTTCTTTATTTCCTGCGAGTGCCTGATAACATACCTTTATATTTGTTTCATATTAATTTACTGTTTACAGGCCTCAGGTTTCCCTCCCTTATTTGTAATAAATGTTTGTACAATACCAAACCTACCCACTATCCTGTTCTCACTGTTCTAGTCTACTATCATTTACTGGACACAGTATTAAGGTCCTAAGGGTCTTGTTGGATTCGGCCTATACTGCTTGATAGAAATACAACAGAAGTGATTGCGTCATTAATAGGCTGAACTGCCCATGGAGGACTTCTGGTGTCGTGTATTGTGGTTTCGCACTATTGACCTGCCATTGAAAACATCATTTTTTGATGATGCGTAGATGGCAGAGCGGATAGTGTGATTCGCTTGCATGGCTAGGCGGGGTTGTCGCACGGAAGGTCCAGTGTTCAAATCCTGGGTAAGCCACTCATGTCTGTTGTTTTTCTGTTGTCTGGTGTTCTACTTCTTTATTTCCTGCGAGTGCCTGATAACATACCTTTATATTTGTTTCATATTAATTTACTGTTTACAGGCCTCAGGTTTCCCTCCCTTATTTGTAATAAATGTTTGTACAATACCAAACCTACCCACTATCCTGTTCTCACTGTTCTAGTCTACTATCATTTACTGGACACAGTATTAAGGTCCTAAGGGTCTTGTTGGATTCGGCCTATACTGCTTGATAGAAATACAACAGAAGTGATTGCGTCATTAATAGGCTGAACTGCCCATGGAGGACTTCTGGTGTCGTGTATTGTGGTTCGCACTATTGACCTGCCATTGAAACATCATTTTTTGATGATGCGTAGATGGCAGAGCGGATAGTGTGATTCGCTTGCATGGCTAGGCGGGGTTGTCGCACGGAAGGTCCAGTGTTCAAATCCTGGGTAAGCCACTCATGTCTGTTGTTTTTCTGTTGTCTGGTGTTCTACTTCTTTATTTCCTGCGAGTGCCTGATATAACATACCTTTATATTTGTTTTCATATATTAATTTACTGTTTACAGGCCTCAGGTTTCCCTCCCTTATTTGTAATAAATGTTTTGTACAATACCAAACCTACCCACTATCCTGTTCTCACTGTTCTAGTCTACTATCATTTACTGGACACAGTATTAAGGTCCTAAGGGTCTTGTTGGATTCGGCCTATACTGCTTGATAGAAATACAACAGAAGTGATTGCGTCATTAATAGGCTGAACTGCCCATGGAGGACTTCTGGTGTCGTGTATTGTGGTTCGCACTATTGACCTGCCATTGAAACATCATTTTTTGATGATGCGTAGATGGCAGAGCGGATAGTGTGATTCGCTTGCATGGCTAGGCGGGGGTTGTCGCACGGAAGGTCCAGTGTTCAAATCCTGGGTAAGCCACTCATGTCTGTTGTTTTTCTGTTGTCTGGTGTTCTACTTCTTTTATTTCCTGCGAGTGCCTGATAAACACAACTAGTCAACAACCAAAATGTACCAGAAATGAAAATAGCTGATCTTAACTAATTTTGGTGTGCTGAAAACGAAAATGACATTAAAAAATGTTGATTGGCTCTAGTTTTCAAGATATATGCTACTAGTTTATTTAATTAAGGTAAAATTTATATATATATGACGCAACTGTTGTGGGCGAGTGCATAATTTTTTTTAATGACCAATAAAAATGTTGCTAGAAATTGATTATGCAATACTACCTATGATTACATCACCTTTGTGTATAAATACCTTATCTCTGATAAAATTTTGCCATTAGTTAGTGCATTTGTCCTTATCAAAAGTATCGTAGTTAGAAATGCCAGAAGGCGTACAGTTTGTATTTTGGCTGCAGAATAGGAGATCAAGATAAGAGCGGGTGCCACACATATGCTGCAATACATGTGCAGCACATCTTAAACTGTGGTTGACTGGCAAAAGGCAAGCTATGCCTTTTGCAGTCCCCCAATGATTTGGAGAGAGCCCACTGATCATCTCAACAACTGTTACTTTTGCATGGTCCCTCCAAATTGGGAAAGGCATATCAAAGAAGAAAAAATGGACTGGAATATCCAACACATCCCCTCTGCAATACTTCCGGTACCACATGGCGATGACCTACCAGTTCTCAAAGTGCCAGAATCCAGCTGCTTCCACTTTGAAGAGGACATCCTGAGCTGCTTCCACTACTGAACTGAATGATCTTGAGAGATCTGGAAGAACAAAGGCGGAGCTTGGGTGATTGCACCTGTGGAATCTCTGCACCATCAACCTCAAGTGACACAGATTTTGAGCAAAAAGAATCCACTAACCCAAGGTTGAACTGAATAATGACGGAATTGCAGTGTTTTGTTGACCTTTGTAAGAGATCTGAATTTACCGAAGAACAAGGCGGAGCTTTTGGGTTCCAGATTGCAACAGTGGAATCTCCTGGCAGAAGATGTTACAATTTCTGTGTATAGGAAACCGCGTTATTTACATTCAGGGTGACCTTTCTGTTGCCACAACATTTCTGGTTTTTATGGCAGCCCTCATCAGGAATACCGAAGTAGTGGAAGGCTTTTCATGATTCATCCAAGACATCTTAAAGCTGTTTTGTGTGAATAATGTTTTGTCAAGTTTGGTCACGCAGTTAGCATAAAATAAAACTATGGAAAACGGCAGCTTTTGAAGTGTCAAAACATACATCATCATCATTGGTCACTTTGCGGTGACTTAAAAGTTGGTCGCTCTTTTGCTTGGACTACAGGGTGGATACACCAAGTACTGTTGCTTTCTCTGTGAGTGGGATAGCCGTGCACGAAGTGACCATTACATCAGAAGACATTGGCCAATCAGGCAGTCATTGCAGCCTGCAGTAAGAACGTTGAGAACCCAGCAGTTGTCGACACCAGCAAGATTTTGTTGCCACCCTTGCACATTAAGCTGGGTCTCATGAAAAACTTTGTCAAGGCAATGGAGAAAACAGATGAGGCTTTCAAATACCTCATCAGAAAATTTCCAAGACTGAGTGAAGCTAAAATAAGAGAGGGAATATTTGTTGGTCCGCAAATTCGAAAACTTCTTCATGATGACGAGTTTCTTTGCGTGTTGCATGTAAAAGGAAAAAGCAGCATGGCTAGCATTTAAGTCAGTGGTGGACAATTTTCTTGGAAACAACAGATCTGATAATTACAATGAAATTGTAGAAAATCTCCTTCTGAAGTATAAGAGTCTTGGCTGCAACATGTCTTTGAAAATTCATTTTCTGGATTCTCATCTGGATTTCTTTACGTCAAACTGTGGAGCGGTCAGTGATGAGCATGGTGAACGATTTCACCAGGACATTGCTGCTATGGAGACAAGGTATCAAGGCAATTGGAGCCCTTCAATGCTTGTTGATTACTGTTGGACTGTGACAAGAGACACCTCATCGATTGACTACAAGAAGCAAGCAAAGAGAGCTCGAACAGGCTCAATACCTTCCATCTACGGTGTCTATGCCACATCCTCGGTATTTAGTGGAAGGACAAAGTGACAAATGTTGAGGTGTTGTCATGTGCTGACCTTCAAAGCATGTATACACTGCTTAGACAGCGCAGACTACGCTGGCTTGGCCACGTCCGCCGCATGGAAGATGGATAGAAATCAGATGTCAAAATCGCATCCCCAAAGATAGTGTAACATAATTTGTTTCATATTAATTTACTTTACGGACAACTGGCAGGTGGCAAAAGAACAGTTGGGTGACCACAGCTGAGGCTCAAAGATGTGTGCAAGAGAGATATGAGGGCGCTGGGCATAAATCCAGCAACTTGGGAGGATGAAGCTGTCGATCACACCAAGTGGCGGTGCTCTCTACGGCACCACCTCAGATTGGGCGAAAAGTACCTCACACAACAAGCAGAAGAGAGGAGAAAACGTCGAAAGGAACACCAGGAAAATAAGCATCTGAGGGCTGTCACCTCAGGGGCGCCCATAGTCAGTTATGACTGAAGGGCTATTATTATTATTATTACTGTGCTATTTCACTTGTGTGTACTATTTGGTATGTTGCTTCACTTGTGTACTTGTGTGTATGCATCACATGAAGGGCTATAACATGTATGCAAGTTTTTAAAATTTCTCTCCAACTAAAAACATGAAACAAAGTTTTCTAATCATACAACCTTTTATTTGCATGAAAGCACAAATTACAGCTTGGATATATGTATAAAAATTGTATAAAAATATGGTATAAATCACATAGTATCATTTTCATGAACTTATATCCTCCACCAAATAATGGTAAAAGATAAAATAGTTTGTATCTTATTTTTACATTATGTACAATCACATACAGTGGATGTTTCTCTTAAATACTTAAATCAACACAAAATAGTAACCTAAATGAATGTGAACAAATAAACAAAAGATAAAGAAATGGTAAAAGCAGTTAAAAGGATAGTGATGCATCTATCAGAAAATGTTCCAGGCTCTCCATTCACTGCTGCCTTGTCCCAAAGAATTATCCACTTCTTGCCTTAACTTTTAATATTGTTTTAGCTATACTTAAAATATGTAGGCTTGCTGTTTTGTACAACAACAATATAGACAAGTCAACTCAAGAAATTAATTCAACTCAACCGTCTAAGACAGAAGAAGGTACTCTGGGGAATAAGGCTTATAACAAAAACCCAATAATTCAACTCAGTCGTCTAAGACAGAAGAAGGTCCTCTGGGAAAAAGGCTCATAACAAAAACCTAATAATTGAACTCAGCTGTCCAAGACAGAAGAAGGTCCTCTGGGAAAAAGGCTTATGACAAAAACCTAATAATTCAACTCAGCCGTCCAAGACAGAAGGTCCTCTAGGAAAAGGGCTTATAACAAAACCCAGAGAAAAACTGAAAGGAGTCTGGGTTGCTGACACACCTTTAATGAAAGAGTTGAAGACATGGAAAGGCCTCGAGTTGATGGCACGAGACATGAAGACTTGGCATACATTTGTTAAAGGCCTATGATTCTTGGGAAGCTGAAAGGTGATGATAATGGATGACAGTTTTGTTTATGGTGCTGACAAGGTAAAAGAATATAGAGGATTGCCCCACATTTTTTATTACTTTACATGTCAATATTGGAAAACTGTTGAAGTATAAAAACACACGTATAAATTAAAACATTTACAAATAAAATATAATTAAAACATTTACAAACAATGTTCATGCGTGCGTGTATATACATGAAAGGTAATGGGAGTGACATTATAGATACTGCCATAGGGGTGTAAAATGTTAGAGACTTCACGTATGCAAGGTCTCAGCTTTACATAGTGGGGTGCCCTGTTCTCTTCCTCCAAAAACATTTTCCTTCCCTAACTCAACAGCAGAGTCAAGACCCTTTTACAGCTGGGTAGACTGGAGAGTGATGCTGTTGGGTTTGAAATGCAGTAACTTTGCCTTGAGAAGCAAGTACTATATATATTGTAATGTTATTTATAGATTTATACAATTTTTATTAATTTTATCACATTAAAAAATATTTACAAAAGTGTGTACACAATTTTTAACAAATTGTTAAAACATCCACAAGTTCATTATCATCATTAATCATGTTTGAGGCTGACTGTTATATCTGACCAAAAAAATTGTACTGAGTCAGTTTTACAATAAAATGATACGATCAAAACATGGCATGTTTAGGGGTTTACCCTCTATCAGCTACAATCACAAATAGGAGACAAAGATAAGAAATATGGCCAGGTTAAGAGAAAAAGACTATGGACGCTGCCAAATACACTCTGAAAAAAATTGAAGATACAATAAGTTACACAGAAAGATAATGAGAAAAAAGAAAGAACAAAAACAAGTAACCAACAAAACAAACAAATGCAACACAAAATAAGAAAATGGAAAAACAGAACCAGAAAAAATGAAATACCACATAAATAATCTAACAAATAAAAAAATGCCAAAAGGAAAAAGAAATGTAATTAATTAGCCTTTGGTGAGGTCTCAATAGGCAAAAATCGCCAATTCAGAAAATGTGATCAGTAGATTGTGAGGTTGAGAAATACAAATACGAATATGAAAAACAGATATGAAACAAAAAAATAAACATCAAGAAAAAGAAGAACCCTAAAAGCCAGGGATGAATAACAAAAGTGCCCTGAATTAGTGAACAGCCACAGAATAGCAGAGATTAAACATCAGAAAATGAGGATAACTGATCACATCTCTAGTACAGCAACATTTTCTTGTTTGTTGTTCACTCTCACATAACCACATTTATTTCTGTCATAATGTTGGTAGTCTGCTTTAGGCTTCTTTCATTGCCAAACTGTTTATTTCTCAAAGGATTTGGTGAAGACCATAATGTCAATCACAATTCATTCTAGATCCACTCTGTACCATCTGCTGTTACTTTTATACTATACTATACCAGACTGTACTATATTATACTATACTATACCAGACTATTCTATACTATACTTATACTATACTAATTCTATACTATACTTTTAAGTTTTTTTGTTAATTTTTAAAAAAAATTTTTTTTCCTCCTTTTGACGAGGCGTCCCTATCCAACCTAGGCACTGGGTTCTTAGGTTATATTTGGGCGCATGTTCAAATAATAAAGACTTATGGTCAGGAATAAGTGAATATACTATACTATACTATTATATACAGTGTGTTACTGGGGACTGAAAGAGGAGCATAGAATAGTAATTCTGTAACCTACAATGCATGTCATAAAAAGTGACTCAGGAAGGTTGGACATGGGGCCAGCTACCCCATCCTGTAAAATTTTAAGCCAAAAAAACTTCAACAAACAAAACAGACAAGCCAACTAAAGATAATAATTCAATTCAGCCATAGCCATCCAAGACAGAAGTTGGGAAGACCTGGCATAAGCCTGAAGGCCTTTGCTTTGTGGTGAACTGAAGGGGGGGTGAGGAAGCTGTCCAATGCCCAATATACTCTGGCTCTGTCATCCATAGACTCAATTTCTATTAATATTGCCTGATTGTGCAATGTATTGCTTCCTTTTTTCTTCTCAAATAAGAAATATACTTCAAAATATTGTGTGTGAAAAGCAAAAATTGGAGCAAGCATTTTGAAGAGAGTTAAAAAAAAAAATTGCTATAATGCACATTGGTATTTTGTGGAAGGACAAAGTGACAAATGTCAAGATGCTGTCATGTGCTGACCTTCAAAGTATGTATGCGCTGCTTAGAAAGCGCAGAGTACACTGACTTGGCCATGTCTGCCGCATGAAAGGTAGCCGCATCCCCAAAGATATTTTCTACAGACAACTGGTAGACGGCAAAAGAACAGCTGGGCGACTGCAACTGAGACTCAAATATGTGTGCAAGAGAGACATGAAACCACTGGACATAAATCCAGCCACGTGGGAAGATAAATCTGCTGATCGCACAAAATGGCAATACTCTTTAAGGTGCCACCTCAGACTGGACGAAAAGAAGCTTTTACAACAAGCAGAAGAGAAAAGAACACGCTGAAAAGGACACCAGGCAAAAAAAAATCCTTTGATGGCTATCATCTCAAAGGCGCATCATTCCCATTGTCAGTTATGACTGAAGGGGAGGCTACTGATAATGCACAAGACACCTACTCTAATGGTCAGGCATGATCAAAAAGCTCTGAATTGATGAGTTCACTTTAAAATGGAATAATCTGTAAGGAAACTAAATTCACTTGTATTTATTAAATTCACCTATCATGATCACTTCTCTTTTCATTCCATATGGAACACAGAACCGCCATTACAGTTCGTCCCCTTGAGGCAAGCCTGCACCAAAGCTTGAATGTGTTCTTACAGCAGTGGTTGTGGTAGCAATTTATTTGACATGATAAGGTTGCCAGCCACATGCACAACATTCACCTATACTGGTGAAAAACAATGAGACGTTTGCCTACAATAATAATGATACTGAGCAGACTGCATAAGTCAGCTTCCACACCTGGTGGTGGGCCCATATCTGTAAATTTTAAAAAATCTGAACTAAAATGTTATTATAACACTTATAATTAAAAAGTCTTTACTAAAATGTTACTGCAACATTTGTTTAAAAAAAAATCTTGACATGTTAACCAATACTAAAGTTAACAACCAGTGAAACAAAATCTACATCATTATTAATTGTTCTAGCAGCGTTTGGGCTATCACCCTTCAGCCCATTTTGATGTTGTTATTGATCACATCATTAATAAAAAGAAGTATAACTGAAATGTTATAGTAACACATTTGTAATAAAAACTCTTAACTAAAATGTTATTATAACCCTTGTAACCAAAAACTCTTAGCTTAAATGTTATTATAACACTTGTAACCAAAAACTCTTAGCTTAAATGTTATTATAACACTTGTAACCAAAAACTCTTAGCTTAAATGTTATTATAACACTTGTAACCAAAAACTCTTAGTTTAAATGTTATTATAACACTTGTAACCAAAAACTCTTAGCTTAAAAGTTATTATAACACTTGTAATAAAAAAATATTTAACTTGAATGTTATTATAACACTTGTAATAAAAAATATTTAACTTGAATGTTATTATAACACTTGTAATAAAAAATTCTTAACTTAAATGTTATTATAACACTTGCAATTAAAAAATTCTTAACCCTAAATGTTATTATAGCACTTGTAGTAAAAAAAAAAACTCTTTAACTTAAATGTTATTATAACACTTGAAACCAAAAACTCTTAACTTAAATGTTATTATAACACTTGTAATCCAAAATTCTTAACTTAAATGTTATTATAACACTTGTAGTAAAAAACTCTTAACTTAAATATTAATATGTTATTGTAACACTTGTAATCAAAAACTCGTAACTTAAATGTTATTTTAACACTTGTAATAAAAAATTCTTAACTTAAATGTTATTATAATACTTGTGTTATGATTAAAATTCATAACAATTGAGTCTATTATATAGTTAGCTCAACAGGGCTCCTATTTTGTTTATTTTAGACGGGTCACTGATAAAGACGGGTGAGTGACATTAAGCCGATATGCTTGGCTGGCTCACGTGAAACTAGAGGAGCAGAAGTGCGGGGCCTTATATGATTGTGTGTTATGGTGAGTGGATGTATGTGTTTGAGCTCCTTAGTGTTGAAGTGTTTATAATGGAGTTATGTTTTCACTAATACATCAAGATCTTTGGTGAGATGTATCTAGTTATCTAGTCATCGGTATTGACAAGAAGTATAATTGCTCAGTGTTGAGTGTTAAGAGATATAAATCATATTGAGAACAAAAGGACAGCCTTCCTGGCATGGACTGACTGCCTACGATATTTCATCTATTGCATATTATCTGCCATTATATGTTGGCCTGAACTATTGTATGTGGAGCTGCGTGCAATCTGAAATAAATTGTATATTGTCCACTTCGTCAGTTGTGACTCAAATAATTCTGAGTGGTGTGGGCTGGTTGCGGTGTCTGAGAGATTTATTACCCTAGACGTCATCTTGGCCACAGGAACCATCCTGTTATTAAATATTAACATTAACAATCTAAAAAGACACGTAACAACTTGCAATAAAAAATTCTTAACTTAAATGTTATTATAACACTTGTAATAAAAAAACTCTTAACTTTATTGTTGTTATAACACTTGTAATCAAAAGTTCTTAACTTAAATGTTGTTATAACACTTGTAGTAAAAAAACTTAAATGTTAATATGTTATTATAACACTTGTAATAAAAACTCATAACTTAAATGTTATTTTAACACTTGTAATAAAAAATTCTTAACTTAAATGTTATTATAACACTTGTTAAAATATCACATGTAAAAATGTTACATTTTTCACAGATCAGCAAACATGATCTGCTGAAATAAACATTTTAATTCTATGTTTTAAGGACTTCTTACAAATGTACTTGAGCACAGAAAGAGATAAATACACCACATAGCAAGATTCTTAACTTTTATTCCATAGCTTCATAAGCAATGCATCCAGATAAAAGAGCACAGGAGAATTAGCGCCGTCATCAGGGCATGCAGCAGAAAACTCACAATATTATTATTTCCCGCCATATTTTGGTGGCTATGTTGCTCATGTTAATATATTTATTGTAAACTTTAAAACATTTAAAATTATTTCTGTCATTCTTTAGTTATGAATATAGTGTACTTAACACATTACCGTAAGCCGGTGGGACTGGCTTTTGAAATCCTATCATTTGGACCGTGAGTCGCTCAAAGCGTCGATCTATGTTTTTTAGTAATAAAACAAATGAAAAATGTACTGAAACACTTTCTGATCTAGTTTGAGATTTTAAGTTGCCACCGGAAAACAAATTCCCAAAGCATGGTTGTTGTAGAACACTGGAAAATTGATATTATGTTCATATTTTTCAGCATTTTGAGTTAGTTACCAAATCGTGTAAAACTGTTTACCGTGGCAACTAGTGATAGGCCCACACAAAAAAATGCTTGTACATCTCGTCTAATGGCTGAATAGGCTAGAAACTTGTTTCAACAATTGACTGATAGATCTAGCGACAAGGACAAGAGTGAAAACGGTGTGCACATTGATTGAAATAGTGATTTTGATAGAGATGGGGCGCAAGCAGTTATAATTGTGAAAATATTGCAAGGCCTCGGCAATCAGAGGGCCGTTAAATAGCAACAACTTCTATTAAAGTTACAAATGGTGCTTATTATAATAGTACATTCATTTATCTTTAAAATGGCGTGTAATTCATAAAAATCTGTAAACAATTACGAAAACTACAGCTTACTTTGTGCAAACACCTACAGGATGAAAATGGGAAAAAAATTTAATTCAGCCAGTGTTTTTTTCAATTCGGTAGTTAATGTGTTAAAATATTAAGCTTCTTCAAAACGTTTTGAATACTGGTGCAGGTAATGTTCAAAATAAATGTTTTCAATGTCTACAGCTGTATAAAAAAAAAAATTAATGCTGGAAATTATTCATAAAAGCACTCTTAACTCTTAGTATACGAGCGGCCGATTAGAAAGGCCGATGATCGATCCCCGTCAATAGCGAAAATGTATAGGTGAATGCATGTTTAAAACCACTGAACAATTTAGTTACGTGCATGATATAGGGGTTTCATTTCTTCACATTTTGATATATAACACTTTATGTTATCTTTATAAATAAATTATTTAGTGCAGATCGATCATCGGCCTTTCTAAAAGGCCGCTCGTATACTAAGAGTTAAGTCATGTACTTCTAATGACCAGTTTCTCAGGCTCACTATGTGCACTAAACGAATAAATAATATCTCCTTTTCATTTAATATAAAAACACAAACTCTTTCTCACATTTATGTGATATTTTGCAAGCTAGAAGATAAATGGGTATGAGGCTTCTTAAGAAGTAAAGGGATGTAGGTCCTCTAAAAGATTAAGAAGCACTACCTTAACAAATCAGTGGTATGAGTGAACTGAAACATTCAAATAAGAATAATTTACCTGTACTTCTAGCAGAAGCTAGCACTAACAGGTGGGCTACAAATATCGCAGCCACTCAAAGTAATCTAACTCCTTGTGCAGCCAGTCCATATAGTTAGGTAACCTTGTAAAGACATTGGGGAAGTTGTTCGCTGAGCAGTTGTCGATGAGCCAGGACGTGATGCCAGCAACATAGAATCTTCCCTCACTCTCACACATCAGGGGTCCGCCCGAGTCTCCCTGAAGGCAAAGAAGGATGAAATCATTGATATTTTGTGCATTCAATAAAAGGGGAAGTAAAAACTGTAACCATTTCCTAGCATAGTCTAACAAGGTAAGGTAATTTGTTTTCTTCTTCCATACTTTTTAGCTCCCTGTGAAGCCTAGGCCTTCAGTTCATGCCAAGCCCTCTTGACTTGCACCATCTGTTCTAGTTCTTTCTATGTTTAAAAAAAATAATTCTTATGTCTGTCACCAGTTCTCTTCTCCAGATAGTTTTGAATCTCCTTGTTTTTTGTTTACCCTGGGGATTCCAGAAGTAGAACTATCTAGTGATAAAATTAAAAGGCTTCCTTAGTGTGTACCCTACCTTAGGGTGTACCCTACCTTAGTGTGTACCCTTCCTTAGTGTGTACCCTACCTTAGTGTGTACCCTACCTTAGTGTGTACCCTTCCTTAGTGTGTACCCTACCTTAGTGTGTACCCTACCTTAGTGTGTACCCTTCCTTAGTGTGTACCCTACCTTAGTGTGTACCCTTCCTTAGTGTGTACCCTACCTTAGTGTGTACCCTACCTTAGTGTGTACCCTACCTTAGTGTGTACCCTTCCTTAGTGTGTACCCTACCTTAGTGTGTACCCTTCCTTAGTGTGTACCCTACCTTAGTGTGTACCCTACCTTAGTGTGTACCCTACCTTAGTGTGTACCCTACCTTAGTGTGTACCCTACCTTAGTGTGTACCCTACCCACTGCCAACATCTTTTCTTCACTAAGTTCTGCTGGTTGGGGTTTTCCCCCTGTCAGTTCAACATTGGGGTGATCCAGTCTATTCCACACAAGCACCAAATTATGAAAGTATGTCATTTCTTAGTTGTCTTTTCTCATTCATGACAATGTTTCAAAGAGATACCATAGGATTTCTATGACATTTGAGTAGCCAATCACTATCTTGTTTTGGACTTGACCTATGACTTCCATAAATTTTCCAATTCACTGAAAGCTCCTCCTGCCTTCTGTATTCTTATTTTGACATTAATGTCCAACCTTTCAACCCAGTGTTGCTACCATATTATCTGACCAGGGTCACATCTTGCAGGGCTGTTTCTTACCATTGATTCTGGTTACCATTTATCACATTTATTCTGATGATCTGTGTCTTCTCTCTACGAATTTTAAGAACCAGTTGTTGTGATCTCTCATTCAATGTTCTTATTTTGTCCCATGCCTTGGTTAGTTATGGGACAGAAGGCCAAGGTTACCAGCTTAGTCCAAGTCATTATGTTGTTTAAGAGTTCACTGAATTCTAATTATCATGATTGACGATGTTGCTGTCTTAGTTCAGTTGACGAATGTTGACAACAGGCATCCCTGCCACTCTTTAGCTCTTATCTCAAAGGTTTGCATCCCTGCCACTCTTTAGCTCTTATCTCAAATGTTTCTGAATGCCATTCTTCATGAAGAACTCTGCTTCCTATTATTTTCATATACAGTTAACTATTACTATAACTATTACTACAGAACTACTTCTTCTTCTTTCGTTCACTTGAAATATATTGTCTATATCTGCAATGTTGTTTCTTGTATAAACTTCACTGTCTTTTGTAGTTCATACAGAGGTCTGTATAGTTTTGCTTCCAGTGTTGTTTCTCTAGGCCAGTGGGTTTGCCTCAATATGTCATATTCGGGGCAGTCTTGAAGTATGTGCTCCGCAGTCTGGGGTGCCTGTCCACATGTACACATGGCTGAATTGCCAATCTTGAATTTTGTATATATGTGGCTGCAGAGTCGGTTGTGTCCTGTTCTGAGGCGCAGAATGACAATTTGTTCTGATCTGTTTATAGCTTGGTAGTTGTCCTGTGTTGGTGTTGGTGGCTTTCTGATTGATTTGATCATCTTTTTCTTCAGATGGTACGTAACTGGTACATCCGGTTAAGATTGGTGTTCAACAGTTTCTCGGTTGCCATCTTGATAGCCTGGATTTCTGCATCATAGTTGTTACAGAATTTCCCCGTTGGTACTCTGACCGTATCCCTAGTTTTGTTTGGGTATTCAAGCAGAAGAGAAAAGAACATGCCAGAAGGAACATCAGGAAAAAAAAAAACAGCTGAGGGTTATCACCCTTAGGGGTGCATTCCTATAGTCAGTCACAATTAAAGGGGCTACTACTATTATTGGCAGCCGCGGTAGCACAGTGGTTAGTGCACTGGCTTCCTAACTCGGTGGTCCATGGTTTGATCCCCAGTTGAGGTGGAAATTTGTAGACCGCAAACGGCTCCAAGGTCGACCCAGCCTCATGAATTGGGTACCAGAGCAACTTTGGGAAGGTTAAGGCGGCCGGCATGATGCTGACCACATCACCCCTAGTGTGCCGTTGGTCAAGAAAGTATGGGCCTAACATCATATTCCCATTATGCCTTAATGGGTGTGTAACGGGATCCTTTACCTTTCCGTTTACTACTACTAATGCACATATTATCTAATCTATTCTTGCAGCAATCATCATATCAATCATCATATCAATCATCATCAATCAATCAGTTTATCACTTATATTGACTGCTACAAAAATCATCATTATCATCCTCATTATTCTTTTTATTTGCCTTGCCAAATGGTGAAGGTGATCAAGCCCCTCCACAACCTCTTGTCTCTTGTGCTGTTTACCTGGGTTGTTGTTGACTTCTTGCTATGCCATGTTGCTAACTGTTAAGTATCTTTTCTTCTTGTCTTCATCTACCTCTTTCTCCATCTATTTTATCCATTGTTACAATACATTTAATAAATAAAAAAAGTGAATAAAGGCATTCGTTGGACAGAAAGAAGGACATCAAACAACAGAAAATAAATATAAGTGATAAGCTTAGGGGAATCAAACCAAGGACGATCCAAATGGCTGTGAAAGTAAAATTGTGAAAGGATGGCTTTCACAGCAAGATAATGGTGCAGTTTAGAATCTTTGGTTCGATTCCCGGTAAGCATATCACTTATATTTCTTATCTGTTGTCTGGTGTCCTCCTGTCTGTGCTACTTATTACTTTTATTTATTTACGTGTTTTTTTTACTACTCACAGGTCTCAGGTGTCCTTCATTATTTATTTACAATGCATTTCAATTTTCCTCTTCTCACAACATGCCTCAAAAACTTGAAGTGCTTCTGTCTAATGCATGTAATAAGCTTTCCTTGTGCACTAGCTTCTGTTAGGGCATCCTCTGTTGTCTTTTTAGCTATCCATGGTGTTTACTTGACTACTACCACATCATAATATATGGAATACCACTTCACCATTACTATTACCTCATAACAAAATAATGTTTATAACTTTACTTTGATTATTACCACATCACATTATGTGAACTATCACTTGACTATGACTATTACCACAACATAACATGGGGACTCTCACTCAGATAAGACTGTTACCACAACATAATATGTGGACTATCAATCAACTAAGCCTATTATAATGACATAATATGGGGAAAGTCACTTGACTAATACTATTCCCACATCATATGAACTATCACTCAACTATGACTATTACCACTTTCCAATATATGACCAATCACTGGACATGACTGTTACCACATAACATTGAGAATCATCACTTAACTGTATCTACTACCACATCATAACATATGGACCATCACTTGAATACGACTTTTACCAAATCATAATATGTGGATAATCACTCAAATATGACTATAACCACATCATAATATGTGGATAACCACTCAAATATGACTATAACCACATCATAATATGTGGATAATCACTCAAATATGACTATAACCACATCATAATATGTGGATAATCACTCAAATATGACTATAACCACATCATAATATGTGGATAACCACTCAAATATGACTATAACCACATCATAATATGTGGATAACCACTCAAATATGACTATAACCACATCATATAATATGTGGATAACCACTCAAATATGACTATAACCACATCATATATGTGGGATAACCACTCAAATATGACTATAACCACATCATAATATGTGGATAATCAGTGTTACTATTCTTTGCTCCCCTTTCGGGCCCCGGTAACACACGGGTGAAATATGACTATAACCACATCATAATATGTGGATAACCACTCAAATATGACTATAACCACATCATAATATGTGGATAACCACTCAAATATGACTATAACCACATCATAATATGTGGATAACCACTCAAATATGACTACAACCACATCATAATATGTGGGATAACCACTCAAATATGACTATAACCACATCATAATATGTGGATAACCACTCAAATATGACTATAACCACATCATAATATGTGGATAACCACTCAAATATGACTATAACCACATCATAATATGTGGATAACCACTCAAATATGACTATAACCACATCATAATATGTGGATAACCACTCAAATATGACTATAACCACATCATAATATGTGGATAACCACTCAAATATGACTATAACCACAACATAATATGTGGGACAATAATGTGCCCATGACTATTCATCATCATCATCATTTTTGTTCCTTATGAAAGCAAAGAGCCACATCTACAGTTGGTCCCTGGTAGGCAACCTGCACCTCAATATTCACTTGCTCTTGAAGGAGTGATTTCTGCAGCAATGTTTTTACATGATGAAGTTGCCAACTTCAAGCAAAACCTCATATTCAATCAAACTTGCCGGACGGGGCTGTGGTTCAATTCTTTCTTTGTCCCCTCACAGACCCCAGGGAACAACATGGGGGCTTCCCTTTGACTATTACCACATCATAATAAATTGACTATCACTTGACCATCACCTTTAGAATCTTTTTGTCACACAGATGATGGCAGACCCTCATTAAATCTGACAAGATAGTATTTTGAGATACCAGTTAAAACAATGAAAATCTTACCAAGTGTTTTGCAAGGTAAAAAATGTACTAAATCTGATAATATGGACAGGTGACCGCAGTTGAGGTTCAAAGATGTGTGCAACAGACTGGACATAAATACAGAAACCTGGGAGGATAAAGCTGCTGATCGCACCAAGTGGCGATGCTCCCTATAGCACCACCTCAGATTGAGTGAAAAGAAGCTCTTACAACAAGCAGAAGTGAAAAGAACACATTGAAAGGAACACCAGAAAAAAAAAAACAGCTGAGGACTATCACCTCAGAGGTGCATTCCCATAGTCAGTTATGACTGAAGGGGCTGCTATAAACTATAGTGGAAAGGTACCTGTGTCTGAAGAGAGCAAAGAGCATGATTTGTCATATATCACATTCACTTTTCCAAGTTTCTGATAATCGTTGATGCTGGCGTTGAACAGGAAACACACTGAGATAACCAGCAGATAGCACTGCAAGTTGTCCCTGTTCTGGAATACCCAGGGTAATAAAATATAGAAGGTAACCAAAATACACTTGCAGAAGGAAGTTAGACATAGACAAGAAGGAGATCAAAAGGACATGGACAGATCTTGAATGGATGGCACAGAACAGGAAGGTTTGATATGTGATTGTTGAGGGTCCATGCTCCATGGGGAACTGAAGGGTATTGAAAAAAACACAGGAAGGATTATGTATAACAATAACCATTATTTTGTTGACAAGCATAACATTAGTCATATACCATAACCACTTCACTTGAAGCCTCAGATAATTAAAGGGATGTACAGCTGCTATATGTAATAATGGTCTAAGTTTAAAGCTAGGCTTAACATTAGACACACATCACAACCCCTTTTCTTCAAGTCTCTCTAACATTGGACATACATCACAACCACTTTTCTTCAAGTCTCTAACATTGGACATACATTACAAACACTTTTCTTTAAGTCTCTAACATTGGACATACATCACAACCACTTTTCATCAAGTCTCCCTAACATTAAACATATTTTGTAACCACACTTCTTCAAGTTTCCCTAACACTGGACATACATCACAAACGCCTTTCTTCAAGTCTCTAACATTGGACATACATTACAACCACTTTTCTTCAAGTCTCTAACATTGGAAATACATCACAACCACTTTTCTTCAAGTCTCCCTAACATTGGACATACATCACAAACACCTTTCTTCCAAGTCTCTCTAACATTAGACACACATCACAACCACTTTTCATCAAGTCTCCCTAACATTAAACATATTTTGTAACCACACTTCTTCAAGTCTCCCTAACATTGGACATACATCACAAACACCTTTCTTCCAAGTCTCTCTAACATTAGACACACATCACAACCACTTTTCATCAAGTCTCCCTAACATTAAACATATTTTGTAACCACACTTCTTCAAGTTTCCCTAACATTAGACATACATCACAACCACTTTTCATCAATCTCCTAAACATTACATACCTTATATCACAACTACTTTTCTTCAAGTCTCCCAAAAATTATATATACACCACAACAACTTTTTTTTCCAAATCTCTCTAACATTAGACAAACATCACAATTACTTTTCTTCAAGTGTCCCTAAAATTATACATACACCACAACCACTTTTTTCAAATCTCCCTTCTTCTTCTTCTTCTTGCGATCGCATCTTTGATGATTACACCGTCAGACGAGTTCTCATGATGAATTCGACTGTTGTTTGAAGTTCCTCTTTAACTCCATATAGCTTTGAGTTTAGTGTTGAGTCATTGGGCCAATATATCTTTCTTAACTGGTCATACAGAGGACAGTCCTGTAGAACATGCTCAGCAGTTTGTTCGTTTAATCCACATGTGCACAGTGGTGAAGCAGACAATCGTAGCTTGTGCATGTGTTTATTCAGTTTGTTATGCCCTGTCCTGAGTCGAAAAATAGTTGTCTGTCCCTGCCGGTCGAGAGTGTGATAGTCGTCTTTGGGTTGGTTCTGTTCTCTTCTGATAGTCTGGATAGCTCTCTTTTTCTCAAAGTATGTGACTTCATTATCTTCTTGTTCACATTCTCCTCCCTTTTTTGCAAGTTTATCTGCCTTTTCATTTCCGGGTACACCACAATGAGATGGTACCCACTGAAGTATGGTTCTCTTTTTGGCAGCTACCTTGTTTAGTTCATTTCTCAGATGCGGGAGTTTACCACCCTTGAGAGCTTGCAGGACAGACAGTGCATCTGTGAGGATGACTACCTGGTGGCAGTCAGAGTTGGTGTTATAAATCATATTTGCAGCTTGCTCTAGAGCTTGAACCTCAGCTGTATAGTTGGAACAGAATTTACCAGTGGGAATGTGCCTAGTCTCATAGTGGTTGTCAGGATATGAGATAAAGATACCGGCACCTCCATTCCTAACAGCATTAGTTGCTGATCCATCTGTATAGGCATGTATCCATGATTGATCGGGATAGAAATCTCCCTAACATTAGACATACATCACACCTACTTTTCTCCCTAACATTAGACATACATCACACCTACTTATCTCCCTGACATTAGACATACATCACACCTACTTATCTACCTAACATTAGACATACATCACAACTACTTGTCTGCCTAACATTAGACATACATCACACCTACTTGTCTCCCTAACATTAGACATACATCACAAGTACGTCTCCTTAATATTAGACATACATCACACCTACTTGTTTCCCTAACATTAGACATACATCACACCTACTTATCTCCCTGACATTAGACATACATCACACCTACTTATCTACCTAATATTAGACATACATCACAACTACTTGTCTGCCTAACATTAGACATACATCACACCTACTTGTCTCCCTAACATTAGACATACATCACAAGTACATCTCCTTAATATTAGACACACATCACACCTACTTGTTTCCCTAACATTAGACATACATCGCAACCACTTTTTTTCAAGTCTTGAACAATCATGAAGTTTTTAACTTAGTGACTTCAGAAATGTCTCACATAACAAGCTCCAGTCTCGCCGTAGCCCAGGCACACTTGGCTATCCAGGACGTCGATGCGCCCTCTTCCCCACATTAACTTGCATTGGTCATGAGGCAACACATCCATGGTTACTTCGTTCATGATGTTCTCTTGTCCTGTGCCTGGAATAATTTAAGAGGTTTCATTGGAGGTTATGAATTCATAAGGAATGTATCAGCATTATCATCATCGCCACCCTTCAGTTCCCAAAGGCCTACAACAAACTCATGTCAAGTCTCCCTGTCTTGTGCCATCCACAAAAGGTCTTTCTATATCTTCTTTCATTTAGGTCTCCAGTTTCTTCTCCAAGTGTTTTTGTCCCCTTCTACCAGTCTTATCCTGAGGATTTCAAGAATAAGGACCACCTTGTAATGCTGATGATGCTGCAGTCATCACTCAAAGCCAACAGGAGCTTCAGAGCTTGATGAATCGCTTCACTAAAGCATGCAAGGACTTTGGCCTCACAATAAGTCTAAAGAAAACGAATGTGCTGAGTCAGGATGTGGGTGCTGCACCAGTTATCACTATCGATAACTATGAATTGGCAGTGGTGCACCACTTCACATACCTAGGGTCTACCATCAATGACAAACTCTCACTGGATACAGAAATCGACAGCCGCATTGGCAAAGCTGCAGCTACCTTTGCCCGCCTCACATCGCGTGTTTGGGGAAACTCTAAACTCACAATGAAGACCAAAGCTGCGGTATATAATGCCTGCGTCACCAGCACACTCCTATATGGCAGCGAGACCTGGACGACCTATGCTAAGCAAGAAAGAAGGCTCAATACCTTCCATCTGCGGTGTCTACGCCGCATCCTCGGCATCTCGTGGAAAGATAAAGTGACAAATGTCGAGGTGTTGTCACGTGCTGGCCTTCAAAGTATGTATACGCTTCTTAGACAGCGCAGACTTCGCTGGCTTGGCCATGTTCGCCGCATGGATGATGGTCGCATCCCAAAAGATATCTTCTACGGACAATTAGCAGAGGGCAAGAGAACAGTTGGGCGACCACAGCTGAGGTTCAAAGATGTGTGCAAGAGAGATATGAGGGCACTGGACATGGATCCAGCAACATGGGAGGATAAAGCTGCCGATCGCACTAAGTGGCGATGCTATTTACGGCGCCACCTCAGATTGGGCGAAGAGAGGCTCACACAAGAAGCAGAGGTGAGGAGAAAACGTCGAAAGGAGCACCAGGAAATAAGCAGCTGAGGGCTGTCACCTCAGGGGCGCATTCCCATAGTCAGTTATGACTGAAGGGGCTATTATTATTATTATGTAATGCTTCCTTCAGGTTTCCTTATATGTGACATATTCATTGCCACTGTCTCCTTATGTCTTGTTCCACTGGTATCATTCTGGTTCTTGTCAACAGTTCCACATTAGTGAAGTTGTCATACCATTTAATCCTGACATTCTATGCAAGCATCCATTTATCAAAGTGTGAAACTTCTTTGTTTTGTTTTTTTTGTTCTCCATGTTTGGAGACATACAATGTGGCTGACAGGACATATGAGTTGGAAATTTTTATGCTGAGTTTTATTTCTTTTGATTTCCATAGTTTTTTGTTTTTTTTGTCGTACGCCTGCTATTACTCGAGGCGAAATCTCTGGTTATTATGTCTAACCTGAGAGTGATTTTACGTGATCATCCCTTTTTTCCCTGTACAATGACAGGTGTCCTCTTGCCATTCAGGCAGATACTCACCAATTTTGGAGGTACCCATTAGAGCTGTGTCGGCTCAGGAGCCGTTCAGGTTATTCCAGTCCCTAGTCAATGACACTCTTTCAAATGTCTTCGCCAGGGCTCGAATTATTCCAGTCCAAGTCCCGGTCAACGACATTCCTTCAAATGTACTTGCCAGGGCTCGAACCTGGATCACCCGATCGCCAGCGCTGTGTGGTAACCATTACACCAGCGTGGCTCCCTGATTTCCATACATTTCCCAATGCAATGAAAGCTCTATATGACTTCTGTATTCTTGTTCTCTATTGAAATGAAGGAGACTGGGATGTGTTCTTCAATGTCACCCAAAAAAGGTCGCCCAGGTCGTTAGGATTAGGAATAAGGTTTAGGGATAAGTTGAGGATTCCTCAACCTAACCCTTACCCCTGCATATCAAACAGACAGCCCACTGTTCTTCATTTCAACTTATTCTTTTATATCACTGTCTGTTCAACCAACTTTGATTATATTGTTGCCAAGACATGGGTAAATTATTAATATCAGCATCATCATCATTTTCCTTCGTGCTCCATTATGAGTATGGAACCCCCAACACAACTCATGTCCAGGAACCCTGCACCAATCATTCATATGCTCTTGCATTTAATGGTTTCTATGGCAATTTGTTTGACATAATGAGGTTGCCAACCCAATGAAAGTTATGAATATAGTGACACTTTAATTAATTAAGAAAGGATATACAGAAATATTAGAACTACTGCTCTGTCAGATATTGTCCACATTTAGTGTCATGACCTCTGTCTTCTTCAGATTGATGTTCAGACCAACCTGCTTATTCAGTCTATCGGTTTTTTCTTGGATGTGTTGATGTAAATGTGCGAGTAGTGCAATGTCATCTGCATATTCCAGGACATTCAGTGTAGAAAAAGCTGTCCATCTAATTCCTCTTGGAATCGGAGTCGACTAATATGAGGTTATGCACGGGAATGGCAACCTCATCATGCAAAACAGTTACATCTTCTGCAAGAGCTCATGAAGGCTTTTATGCAGGCTTCCTGCAATGAGACCAGCTGCAGCGGTGGTTTCATGCTCCGTAAGGAACAAACAGTAAAATGATGATGCTTAGTCGTTCCTCTTTTACTCCGGGGTGTAGAGGTTTGCCAGAGAGAGCGCCATACTATCCTATCAGCTGTCTTCCTCCTGGCCTGGTTCCAATCTACTCCTCGGTCCTTTAGAGATTGTCTAATGTTGTCCTCCCATAGAACACTGGGTCGTCCTGGAGGTCTGGATCCCTGGCTCCTGGTTTCCCATATTTGTCGTGGTAATTGATATTCTCCCATGTGATGAAGATAATTAAGTAAATATTCCATATGGTTTCTGGAGGTCTTTGAGGAAATAAAGTAAGGCCAGAACCACTATTCACTCGGTCATGTCATAGGAGACAGCTACTGCCAGGTAATGTATAGGTTTATAACCTCATCATGTCAAACAAATTACTACATAAACCATCCCTACAAAAGACAATGAAGTGCTTTGGCTTAGGATTCTTTGCAAGGGGGGCTGCCAACAATGTGGACCCATACACCTTAAAGAGAAAAAACATGAAGAAAGAAGACGCACTTTTTAATTTTTGTTTGTTTGTAGTGTCACGTTCTAGTCCACTAAATTGTGAATATGTATACAGTATAACCTATGACGGTGCTCGGGTTACAACAGGTAAATGGCAGCAAGGAAGGCAACTGGTGGCATCGAGATCTAACATACCGGTACGTGAAGTTTCTAACAGTTCACTCCCCTACGACAGTAAAAGCTATGCGACTATCTTTACTTTTACCCACTTCTGCTTTCTTTTTCTGCTGACAAAGTTATTCCGATAAGTATTCTGTTCTGTGATGTCGACTGTAACAGAATATTTATAACACAAAAAGAAACGTTAACGATTCACATGTTTTTATTCATGACGCTTCCGAAACTAACAACCGTTCAGCATAGCCTCCCCTAATATTGGTTGTTCTAAAAAATAGAAGCCATTACTCAATACATTACAATGATGCATAATTTTGTTTCCTTTGATTTTATACAACTGTAAACCTATAGACATACATTATGTTTTTTTTTTTAAATGTTTATAAGCGTCGAATGGAAGATGCGTTTCAGAAGTGAAGAGTATAATCATCATCAAGCGCCATTTTCACATCGAAGATTGTCTGCAATGGATCTCCAACATCTACTGTCTCCGTCTCTTGTCTTGATGGAAGACTCTGATAGACTCTTTCCTGTCTCTTGTCTTGATGGAAGACTCTTTCCTGTCCATCTCTTGATGTTATTTTCCCACTTATAGCACTGTCTTCCTCTGGAATGTTAGCCTTTAACTCTGCCTTCTATTATGGTCTTCAGTAAGGTGTTATGTCTTTTTATTTTGCAAAAATATTTTAGCTATCTGTTGTGATCTCCATTAATTCTCTTTTATTCCTAGGTTTGAAAAGTAGAACATTCCTGGCAAAAGCAGTGTTGAATACAATAAAAAGTATTTCATGCAACAAGTCATTGTCATATGAAGTAATTCTTCATTATTACTTAAAACCAATTCTGATATATGAAAGTGAGTAATGGACAGTTAACAGACACGCAGTGAAATCACTGTTGGCCACCGAGATGTGGTTTTACAAAAAAGTACTATGGACAGCTATAGTGATAATGTCCTGAAAGAACAGTGTGCAAAGAAAGCTTATAATGTATATTAGTGTGAAGCTATCTACTTTCTTTGGGCATGTCATGAGCAGAGGAGAGCTTTAGTATATTGTGACAACAGGAATGATTGAAGTAAGATTAAAGGAAAATACAGGACGACAGAGAAAAAACTGTTTTACAATGTGACATCGTGACATGGAAAGAAGTCAACAACAGAATCGATAAATAGCACTACGAGCGGGAGTTGTGGCAAGACATGATCTACACCACTTGGAAATGCGCTAGATAAGAATGACTTAGAAGAAACAAGAGGGCAGGAAGTTAATTATAATTGACATTTAAGAGATGGAGAAGACTGACTACCACGACAAATATAGGAAACCAAGAACCAGGGATCCAAACCACCAGGACGACCAGAGTCCGCTGGGAGGACAACATTAGACAATCTCTGAAGGACCGAGGACTAGGCTGCAACCAGGCCAGGAAGAAGACATCCAATATGACAGTATGGCGCTGTCTGACAAACCTCTACACCCCAGGGTAAAAGATGAATGACTAAGTTAGTAAGCATTTCAGAAATGTCAACATGCAACCCTTTCTGGTAACAATGCATCACCAGAAAGAAGAGGTCAGTTTAGGAAAGTGAAGTAAATATAAGACAAAAACCTGCTGTCGTTAATTACCTGCACACCTAAATAATACAAGGGCAATGATCGCATGACAGTCTGATTGGCTGGACAAACTGACTACAGTAAAAAGAGGAGAAAGTTGAAACCACTTACCTCGAGTCTCCCCCCAGCCACTTATCCAGCACTGAGTGCCTGGGACTAGAGAGAAGTCAGAATCCGGCAAACAAGCTGTTCGCACCTCCCCTGAGGTAACGTCCACAGGAGAATCCAATTCCAGCAATGCCACATCATTGGGGTAGTTGCTGGTCCGGATATATCCTGGGTGCTACACGTAAAGTATGAGAGGATTTATTAACTTAATTCATGCACTGTAAAACCTGTCCCTTATGTAAAAATGGGCTTTCTATATTCCTTATTCAGTTGATAATATGGGAAAACCATGGTAATGATGCTTATGACTTACTTACTTACTTAGTCATACCTCTTCTACCGAGAGGTGTAGAGGTTTGGAATAGAGAGCGCCATACTATTCTATCGGTTGTCTTCCTCCTGGTCTGGTTCCATTCTAGTCATCGGTCCTTCAGAGACTGGTTAATGTTGTCCTACCAGTGTTCTCTGGGTCGTCCTGGAGATCTGGATCCCTGGCTGTTAGTTTCTCATATTTGTCGTGGTAGCCGGTCTTCTCCCATTCTGCAGACATGGCCAAACCATCTTAGTTAGGACTGTTCTACTTGGGTCTGCAGAGGTTGGGTTTTTAGGCCTTGATGTATCGTCTGGTTGCGGACCATGTCTCTTCTTGTTACTTCAACCACCTTCATCAGATACCTTATTTCTGAGGTTTGGATCTCGCTTTTGTGGGTTGTAGTCATTGCCCATGACTCGCATCCATACATCAAGATTGAGACATAGGTGGTGCAGTATACGGCCATTTTCGTCACTTACGATAATATTAAGGATAATAGTAGTAATAATAATAATCATTATTTTCCTTTGTGCTCCCTAAGGATTATGGAGCCACAACTGTAGCATGTCTCCCTGCAGGAAGCCTGCACCAAACATTCACACGCTCTTTCAGTGGTGGCTTCTGTGGCAATTTATTTTACACTAGTGTAAAAGCCCGTCATAAGATGGGAATTAAATACAAAACCACCAATACCTAACGGCCATTTTACTTATTCAAAAGTATTTTAAAAAACCAATGTGCATCACCACAGTTCACGAACTACGTAGCAGCAGCGAGGATCCCAATGCGTGTATACGAGGTCACACATTCTATAAATATATTTTTGTGCACACCGTCATTTGCGGATTCTTCTTTGGTAAGTGTTACTATTTTCAGGAAACTACATATAAGGGAAACAATACAATTAATGTCTAACTTTCAACTAAAGTTGCATCCCTTGGCGTTACACACTGACAGAAAAAGCTGGGATTTTATATATAGGATGATAAGGTTACCAGCTCCCACATACAACCTCATATCAGTCGCCCTGTAAGACATGCCTGAGCGTGTCGTCTTCCTATTCTATCTTAGTCTTATCAAATACCCCTGGGAAATACAAGGGCAATAGTAATAACAAAGTATCTTTTCTCTAGAGAAGAACTATACAAACTTTTCTTTTCTGTCTTTTTAGTATGTCTTTTGTCTCAGCTGTGAAAGGCGCTACTAATTTCTCGTTGTCTGTATGTCTATTTATTGCAATAAGTACTGAAGAATTTCGTCTTATTCAATACATGGCAACCTCATTATGTAAAACATATAGCTTCAGAAACCACAACTGCAAGAACATGTGAACGCTTGTTGCAGCCTTCCTATAAGAGGACCAACTTTAGTGGTGGCTCCCTGCGCCACATGGAGAGAAAAGGAAAATGATTATAATATCCAATCCAAGTTTTGATGCGTGTGTGTCGGAAGTATTTCTTGTGCCCTGAATTTGTCTATGTATTTCTGGACATATTTTCATGTCATCAGTGAAGTCCAGATCTTCCAGGTGTATTCAATGGTTGCACTGAAATACACGTGGTTTCCCCTTTGTGGAGTCTTTTATAAACATGAACAACAGATATAAATTATCATTGCGATTCCCTTTTTTTTCTCTCAGTAAAACAAAGAGCTACAATTCATTAATTTCCCTTTGTGCTTTCCGTTGAACAAGGGGAAATCACTGCAGCATGAAGCCTGTACTAGCGCATTTATGCGCTCTTGCCAGCGGTGGTTAATGCACAGTTTGTTTTCCATGTTGAGGTTGTCAATCTTATACACTACCTCAAATGACTTGCCTCTTACGAAAAAGCCCGATCAAGCAGTAGTCACATTCTTTCTTTAAGTCATCTGGGACTCCCGGTGACTACATCACCCCACGGTTGTAAGTGTTGCTCACTACTATTTATATTTTGAGTTATCTTCTTCACCTTTATCTATAGATTCCATTTTCTGTTGTTTTATCTTCTTGTTTTTCTCAACGTACTATTTTGCCTTCCCTTCTGTTTTTACCCTGTTGGTTTCAGTCAAGAACGTGCCTAGTCATACTGATTACTTTCTTGTAGGACAGTGCTATAACTTTTTTTTATTTCTAACCGTATTGATAGTTGTTAAACTTTCTTCTAAAAGTCTTTATTTGCTATTGCATATGGCCATCTGATATGACATTTTTGTACTGCTATCAACGCTACTAATTTCGTTTTGTCTGTCTGTCCACGTGTTACCAAAAAATCCAATACCATAATTCCCGCCGTAAGGTACTTCGGTCTGTCACACTTTGCACGCCGTCATTTGCGCACTTTTTTCTATTTTCGAGAGAGTACATTAACTTTCGACCACAGATAAGGGGGTGCAACTGTGGTTGAAAGTTAGACAATAATTGTATTGTTTCTCCTTATATGTACTCTCCTGAAAATAGAAAAAGTGTGACGGTGTGCATTAAATCAACAGACAATCATGATACTCTTCTGTCCAGTTTCATTCGGGAAACGGATTTAACTCATCATTTTTCTTAAAAATAACCTTAAAATGTAAGTTTCTAATTGTTTCTTCAAGACAAAATTTTAATTTAAAGTATTGCAGACTTATTATTATGGATCAAAATGATAAGATGGCTAAAAGGAAGAGACGATCGCGCCATTCACAGCGAGACTATAGAAGAGGCAGCAATGTAATACGTGTAACAGAAACAACACACTATAATTAAAAACCTGCCAATTTTGGCGGGTTGTTGCTAGTAGTTCAGTAACTACTTAACTGATCTGAGCACAAGTTTTTATTTAAGAATGTGGCAAATATGCGTTGACCAATTTAAGATTTGATCTAATTCAGATAAAAATTAAGTTCTCTGTGCTTCAGCAATACAGCTTCCCTTTTGTGATTGTATTTATTTCTCAAACTTCATCCACTGGTCTAATTTCTTCTTGTTCGTTAAAACCAGTTTACGCGGACTATTTTTAATAATTCACATTATTTCATGCACCATGGAGTCCACATTTTCTGCTTACCATTGTTTGTGTTCTCCATACCGCGTGCCAAAAAACCGACCATGTTCTGTTACCTTTCACATTTTGTAATACTAAATAATTATTACTAATAAATCAGCAACGTAAATGAGACTGTATTGTGCGACTGTATTGTTAGGCAAGCATTTATTTTTAACTACGTGCTTGCCTTGTTTCACCAAAGAACAAATCTTGCAATCATTGACAAGCATCCTTGAATTATTACATGGCGTGTTACTCTAAGTGCACATTTACATATCCACATAGTGCATAATGTGGACAGTTCTGTGTATTGCTTAGTTTTTTTTTTGTTTTTTCATTTCTAGATACAGCAATCCCCCGCTTAGCGCTGTAAACTCGTTCTTGAAAAATATAGCACTAACCGAAAATTGATTTTTCATAAGAATTAATAAATAACATATTAATTTGTTCCCAAGGCCCTGAAAGCTGTATAAAAACTAAATAAAAAGTGATATAAAACAAAACACGAAATAGTTAACAACATTTATTAACTACATATAATTATCAAAAATATTGAGTACAAACAAAACTGTAATAATGTACTGTACTTACAAAAAATATTTTAAAATATGAAAGGATTATAATCGCTACTACTTCAGTCGCGTGTGGGGGCTACAGTTGTCATGGCAGGGCTGTCTTTGAAATTAGACGACTGGTTAGCAGAAGGTTTTGTAGGGGTGAAAAAAGTGTTCTCTCTCCAGATGTAGAATGCACAGCTACTTGGTCGATACGGGCAGAAGATATTAGGGGAGACTGCACTAATCGAACTTGCTTTGCTGTGTCACCTTTTTCTCTTCAAGAAGCACCTCGTAGCAATTAATATCTTGTTCTATGTTACGGATTACCATGGAACCGTATTTAATTTTGGGGTCATGCTTCATTATGCTAGCAATGACAATGCTTCTTGGCCATCCCATCACCCTGGATGAACTTGAAAGTTATATTCCTGCATTTCACTGAATTTTGCGCACAGAGTAAGATCGATTTTTTTATAGCTTTTAACGGTATAAAATAGAATCAGAGCTATATCGAAAAAGTGCTAATCGAACAGCGTAAGGCCCGCAGATTGCAATAATGTAAACATGAAAACAGTGTCGTTTTTTGTTATCTGCACCAGATAATGTAATAAAGAAATTTGTAGGGGTATAGTTTCTTTGTTCTGCACCAGATAATGTAATAATTAAAATAGTTAACAAAACCAGTGTCATTTCTTTGTTCAACACCAGATAATGTAATAATTAAAATAGTTAACAAAAACAGTGTCATTTCTTCGTTCAACACCAGATAATGTAATAATTAAAATAGTTAATAATAAAAACAGTGTCATTTCTTTGTTCAACACCAGATAAAGTAATAATAAAATAGTGTCTATTCTTTGATACTACTCGTGCTCCTGTTCCCCAACTTCATATTTCAGCATTGCATCACGTGTGATGCACTAGGATATCTCTTATCCAAATATGAATCATGATGAGCTACAGATGTTTATGCAGTGGAAGATTCCGCCAATGACATCTTGAATGTTTCCCACTTGAAGGATTCCTTAAAATTAGGTATCATTGTTATAACTGCATGTGAGGATGGAGAAAGGTGTAAGAAAAAAGGTGTCTGTTAGAGGTGTGACGGTATTGCCTCCCCTGCTTTGCAGTAGTGGTCCACCAGTGGCCAAAACTCAAGAGGATCTATTATAGGCTTCAATGGAGTCTATCTTTACACAAGATTACTCTTGGCAGAAATGTCGATAGAAGAGTGGTAAAGCTTCTATCACATGGGAGTCTTCATAAGATATTCAGATAAGCGAAAACAATGCTGTCTGTCGCTAAGCACGTTAATTCTATAATCTGCCGACTCTTTTATGAAGAATTTAGCAATGGTTATTCTAGCTCGTTAAGCCCCAATCGCTGAGTTAATCGGTGGAATTTATAATTATAATGTATATATAGCTCTGTTTAGAGTGTGTGTTTAGCAACTTTGACTGAGACAAACATGTAGTACATTTAAAAGATTAAATCGAAGTTAAATTTGTAACATTACAAATAACAAAATTTAATAATCACTTTAGGTTTTAACAGTTGGAAAATTTTTTGAATAGTTATGAATGAAGAAAAGTTACTCATCACGTTGGTGATGGTAGTGTTGGGTTATAAAAAATTCAAGTGGCAGCATATAGGTTAACTTAGCTGCCAATGATGATTCTAATCCTCCTCCTGATGGGTAGGTTTTCTGTACACTGCTGTCACTCGTCTCTGGTCAAGGTTTGTAGGGTGAAGCTCGTTTCCCAGGAAAGTCTAGGAGAGTCTTCAAAGCTGGTCTGCCGTCTTAATGCGTAAACCGCTTGTCCCTGCTTGTGCCAGAAATGGTCCTTTCTGCTGGTACCACCAATAACTGGTAATAGAAATAGAAACGAAACGCTCTTCTGAGTATGGCGTTCTCCCGACACAGTTATGCCCCCCCCCTTTTCTATTCTACCATCCCATGTCAGAATTTACCCTCGATGAGAATTAAATTTAATCCCCAGGGATAAGACTTCCTTTACATTTAAACTGAATAGCTTTAGCTTTACATTACATTTAAATGAAAAGGCTAAACGTACAGATATAATATGTTTTACATTTACATCTCCACTGTTTGAAAAGTGTTCACAATATAAATTCATTTATGTTTCCTTTACATTTACACTTGTGGAAAAGTTTGAAACTTCTATTAATTTAACGTGAATATTTTCACATAGACATTTACGCTGGTTTAAAGCGTGAAACTTTACATTAATTTTAAAGTGAATATGTTTATAGGGACATTTACACTGCTTTGAAAATGTAAGTCTTATGCTTAGAATGTACATCATGTCTTTCCTCTTTCCCTCCCTGCTCCATAGGGAACCTGGAACTACTTTATGCTTTTAGTTCTCTTTACGAAACTATCAATAAAGCAATCACCAACCGTGCAGTGGTGGTTCATGAATCATCATTCTAGATACTGAGGTTGCCAGCCCCAAATGACTTTGAAATCCAATAGCGAGTTCAACACATTAAACTTCACATGGTACTATATACATATATATGTTAGTTCACATGTTAGTAATAAAATATGAAATGAAAATCACAACTTACGCCAATCCTGGCTACAGACTTGTCGCACAGATGAATAAAAGAGACGAGTCTTTCTCTTACACGTGTCTGGGATTTCTTTTAATTTTACAATAGATTGCCCCTTCTGACTCCGTGTTTCTTCAGTTTCCTAGTCCCGGTGTTCCTTATTAACTGTAGAGATCTCCTGTGCTTTTGTAAGTCTTATCTGGTTCTCCAATAAAAGGTCCGGTTAACAAATAGGAATTATGAATCTAGTTCTTCACTCTGGCGAAGGTCTGATGTTGTCTTCGCGAGCGTGCAAATCACAGAGAAATAAAGCTGTGAAATTGTCAGACTATATTCCCTCTAATGATTTTATGAATCTAATCAGAAAGATCCAATCATTTCAAACAGGTCGGGTGTAGCACTTTCCAAATATTTCCTACACGGAAAATTTTTTCAAAAGGTCACGTCTCCCATATATGGTAATATGATGTCTTGCATTCACTCTCACTAACACATTTGTAGACTCATATTGTCTAAAATGTAATAAATCCATGATTACTTTTTAACAAGTGACCGGAAGCGATCATATCACTCTTGTCTGCCCACAGGTGTCACACAGACGGTAATGTTGGTGTAGCAAGGATGATCCGGAAGCGCTTATGTCATCAGTTCCGCCTCGTGCACGGGTTATCATGTGTTTCGCCATACAAACAAATCTGATTCTATTCAACACTCCTTGGATAAACACCCCTCGGCGCTTGAAAAGATGGTCAGACCGATATTGTGATAAAATACTGTCGCTGACCGTCTAATAACCTGGCGTAACTTAACACGTCTTCATGAAGCGTGAATGAGACACCATAAGATAAGATTTACTCCCGTAGCAAATACTGCCATAGGGGAGTGGCGTGTTAGAGACTTCACCATGCTATGTCCAGCATAGAGCAAAATAGTAAAAATACAAATGAAAATGTATGATTTATGCCAAATAAAAGCGATGAGTGAGAAAAATGAAGAAAAAGAAAGGATACTGCCGGAGGGCTGAAGGTGTGAGAGATCACAAAAAGAGCATGTTCATACGTTTTGTCACAGAGGACGGAACTGTAGATAGACATTTCTATTTTGAGAGAGAGCTCTATAGGAACTTGGTGGGGTCGGGGGGGGGGGGGGGGGGGAAGAATTTGTAGTGAGAGGTTGTCTGTGGGGTGAGAAAAAAAGTATAGGAAACATTGACTGTGTGGAGAGCAAAAATTAATTAGGAAGAAATTGGCTGTGAAGTGTGTGAAGTGATTGTGTGTGGGGAGTGAAAAAAAAAAACAACTGTAGGAGGAAGTAGACTTTGGGGAATAAAGGGAAAGGGGGTGTACTGTAGGAATAGATCAGTGGGGGGAGAAATACGGGAAGAGGCCTGTTTGCTGGGGTCTGCTGGGAGAGAGAGAGAGAGAGAGAGAGAGCTGTAGAAACAAGATTTCTGTAAGGGAATACAAAGCTGTAATATAGCTATTAAAAAATGTTATCTCTGGGAACAGACAGAACTGTGGCAGGATTTCGTCTCAGGGGAAGATCAGAGCTGCAGGAAGTTTTGTGGGCAGATATAGAGCTGTAGGAAGTTTTGTGGGCAGATATAGAGCTGTAGGAAGTTTTGTGGGCAGATATAGAGCTGTAGGAAGTTTTGTGGGCAGATATAGAGCTGTAGGAAGCGTTTGTTTGTGGGGAACATGCTGGAGGAAGAGATTGTCTGTGGCGAGCGATAAAGCTGCAGACAGAAGTCACATGTTGACAGAGGGCGCTGTAAGAAGAGATTGTTTGTTTGAAAATGTCGGAAAGATGGAACTGGAGGAAGAAACCGAGAACAGCGATTGTGGGAAGAAGTCTGTGGGGAGAGGTTGCCTGTGGGAATAGACAGCTCTAGTATGAACACAATATCTGTGGGGAGAGGTTGCCTGTGGGAATAGACAGCTCTAGTATGAACACAATATCTGTGGGGAGAGGTTGCCTGTGGGAATAGACAGCTCTGGTATGAACACAATATCTGTGGGAAGAGATGGAGCTGGGAGGAAAGGTCGTCTGCGTGAACAGCTGGTCTGGTTTGGTTTTAAGGACCATCTTCATTGCACACGGACAACTCCGTCGGTGCTCCGATCGTTTCCCTTAGATCACACAAGGAGGATCTCAGTACAGTGCACTAAATCCGTTGCACCGGCAAGGATCCCAGTGTGTGTAAACCGGAATTACACATTCTATAAATACTTTTGTGGTGGGTAGTTTGAGTGAACAGATGTAGCTGTGATAATAGATTTTCTATGGTAAGAGATGAAGCTGTGGGAAAATTTTGTCTAGTAAGATATGAAGCTGTAAGATCATGCTGTCTATGATAAGTGATGAAGTTATGGGAAGAGGATGTAGGTAGAGAGAGAATAAGGAAAATTATATGGGGAGACATGAAACTAAAGGAATCACTGTCGTTGTGGCAAGATTGGTTATTGGTAGAAATTGAGCGGTGGAGGCTGCGTGGCATGCGGTCCATTGAGAAATATCAAGCTGTCGGGAAGCGACAAGTGAAGATCCGTGTAATTCTCCGGGGTATCTGGCGCGACCACAGAAATGACAGGGCTGATGCTTCCTCGTGCATGTCGTAAGATACGACTAATATGAGGTTGTTTATGGGGCTGGTAGCGTTTTCGCGTAAAACTACAGTACGCTACAGAAACAACCGCTACAACAGCAGAGGCATGCTTTCTATAAGAGGTACCATCTGCAATGGTGGTTTTATATTCCATAAGAAGCGAAAATGAAAACGATGATGATAATGATGACATAAATTGATGTGACACGCACTGGTCATATAAAAACACTGGTCATATAAAAACACTGGTCATATAAAAAGACATAACACCTTGTTGAAGACTGTAATAGCGCTAAAAGTGGGAAGATAACAATATGAGATGGACAGGAAAGAGCCTGTCCGAGTGTGCCATCAAGACATGAGACAGAAGATGTTGGAGATCCATTACTGCCGATCTTCAATGTGAAGATGTCACCTGATGATGATGACTAACACACACTGATGACTTAACACACACTGATGACTTGACACACGTTGATGACTGACACACACTGATGACTTGACACACGCTGATGACTGACACATACTGATGACTTGACAGACGTTGATGACTGACAAATACTGATGACTTGACAGACGTTGATGACTGACAAATACTGATGACATGACACAAACTGATGACTTGACACACGTTAATGACTGACACATACTGATGACTTGACAGACGTTGATGACTGACAAATACTGATGACATGACACAACTGATGACTTGACACACGTTGATGACTGACGAATTGATACACACTGATGACTTGACACACATTAATGACTTAACACACACTGATGACGTCTCACACATTGACGACTGACACATACTGATGACTAGACACACGTTGATAACTCATACACTTTGATGACTTGACACATACTGATGATTGACACATGTTGATGACTTGACACATACTGATGACTTAACACACACTGATGACTGTGGCACATTGATGACTTAACATATACTGATGACTGTGACACACTGAAGACTTAACACATACTGATGACTGACCACATACTGATGACTGTGACACATCGATGACTTACCACATACAGATGACTGTGACACAAGACATAACTAACGTCAAAAACTCACGCTGATAATACGGGCAATATCTCTGTAGATCTCGTTCCCAGACACAGATTCCAGATTATAGTCGGCAATCGCAACCCTCCAGTTGCTAGTTTCCCCATAGAAAGGTCTGTCAGGCAATCAATGCACAGTGTATTAGTTAGAACATTATGGAACTCGACAAGCATTAAGTTTATTATAAATAATGCGAGTACTGGTATAAAACAAGGCAACGAACAACAACATGGATAAGTCCACAAATTTAAATTATCATTACCATCCTTCAGTTGCCCTAGGAGCATAGGCCTACAAGAAACTTATATCAAGTCTTCCTGTCACGTGCCATCAGCTCAAGGTCTTTCTATGTCTTCTACATCTTTTTCATTTCTATCTTCAGTTCTCTTCTCCGTGTGATTTTTGTTGTCTCCCTCTATGACTGTGACACTGGATTCCAGAACAAGGACTGACTTGTAATGCTAGCAACAGGTTTCCTCATTGTGTGTCCAATCTTTCGCCAGCGTCTTCTTCTCAAACCAAAACAAATAATTAAAATAATTCAACCCAGTAAGAGAGATGTAGCGAGACAGAAAAACACACGGAGAAGAGAACTGGAAACATATTAAAGGGATGGAAGGACATAGAAAAGAACTTAAGCTGATTTGCCACAGGGCCAAATGACTTGCCATATGTTTGTTGAAGGAGCCGAACGGTAAGGAATAATGAATATAGAAATGTCTGTAGAGAAGATGGAAACACTGAGAAATGAAGAAAATTGGTGTCACTGATTAGCTGTTATTATGTCCACGAGGCAGTCACATTGTGTTCAGTTCTAAAGACTCTACTGGTGAAATATATACCCATCTACAGTCCAATTATGCAGACAATGACAGATAACATATCTTGTTACAGTCACATTGTGTTCAGTTCTAAAGACTCTACTGGTGAAATATATACCCATCTACAGTCCAATTATGCAGACAATGACAGATAACATATCATGTTACAGTCACATTGTGTTCAGTTTTAAAAACTCTACTGGTGAAATATATACCCATCTACAGTCCAATTATGCAGACAATGACAGATAACATATCTTGTTACAGTCACATTGTGTTCAGTTCTAAAGACTCTACTGGTGAAATATATACCCATCTACAGTCCAATTATGCAGACAATGACAGATAACATATCTTGTTACAGTCACAATGTGTTCAGTTCTAAAGACTCTACTGGTGAAATATATACCCATCTACAGTCCAATTATGCAGACAATGACAGATAATATATCTTGTTACAGTCACATGCAAAAAAAAAGGTATAATGGATTCACAATACTGGTATAGTACAAAATTGTCAGCAACGTGAAATGACAACAAGAATCAGACAAGTACCAGCGGAATGACAGATGAGAACACACTGGCCATGGATTGGACACACATTGAGGAAACCTGTTTAAAGCATTACGAGGCAGTCTTTGTTCTGGAATCCTCAGGCTAGAGAAGTAAGGCAAACCGAAGAACACACGGAGCTGAGAAGACAGCTAGAGACAGAAATAAAAATTAAAAGCAAGAACGACCTTGAGTTAACGTCACACAGAAGGATGATTATGCATGTGTTTGTTGAAAGCTTTTGCTCATTGGGAAACTAAAGATTATCAACTGAATGGCAGAACATGATATATGGAGTGAACAAAACATACATCTATAAGCTGGTTCAGAAAGATTTGGACAACTACTACTTCAGGTATACTGAAAGAAACGATAACATGACTTTGTGAACTGAGCTGGCAACCGCACTACGTAAAACACAGTGCTACAAAACCACAGCTGCAAGAATGTTGTACAGCAGGTTTACTGCAAGGGGGCCAAAGGTAGTGGTCGTTGCATACTCCACATGGAACACAATGAGAATTGAATCACGAATGATGAGACTGACAAGGAATATTGTAATGCATCCTGAGATTATCACGTGTGAGGGGGGAACTAATTGAATCTGTTGTTGTTAATGATCCAGCGACACCTGGGCTCGCGCCCTTCGGCCCACTGCCATGTAGTGATATCTGCATGTTTTCGTAAGTTGTTTTGTTTCTCCGTACAGGGTGTTCCACTTATCTGGCCTGGGAGGAAGAAGCATTTTCCTAACAAGTGAAGTGCAGTGAAGGGGAAAACAGATAAAGACATTGAGAAACAACAATAAAGAAAATAAAACTAAAAAGATACAAATAAACAAAGAACACACTCTACCAGCAGACATACCGAAAGATTTGTCTTAAAATATGGAAGCAAGTCGTGGACAATTAGGAAACAAGCATGATTATCCCTAGAGGCCACCGCGATGTGGTTTTACAGTAGAATGTTAAGAACACAATTTACAGCTACAAGTGTATTGAGGTTGTCCAGAAAGAAGCCAGCACGCAAGAGAAGCTTATTCCTTATGTTAGAAGGAAGTAATCTATTTTCTTTGGGCAAGTAGCGAGAAGAAGAACAATGGAATAAATAGTGTGACACAGAGGAAAGATTTACCGTAAAGATAAAGGATAGAGGACGACAAAGAGATCAGATACTGGGTAGTTTGACATCATGGCATAGCCGCAGAGAGAAGTCAACAACAAAATTGATAAACAGTTGTGGAAAGACGTGATCACCTACGTCACCAGTCATTGTCCTTGAAGAGGAAGATATGCCCGACTAGCGATGCACAAACATCAAAGACAGTGTTCCCCAAACTTACAATAATCGCCTACCCCTTGTGAGAATTAGTCTTACCGGCGTACCGCTCTGATATATTACATTTTAATGAACTGTTTGTTGCAGGCAAGAGAGTAGGGGTAAAAGTACAAGAGACACCGCCGCAGGGAGCGTGAAGTGTTCGAGACTTCACTATACTAGGTCCTACATCGTGAGATGGGGGAGACCAGTTCCTTTCCTTGCTGCCTTTTCCTTCCCCAAAGTAAGAGAAAATGTAGGTACCCATTTACATCTGGGTAGACTGCAGTGTGACGCCACCATGTTTCGAGCCCGGTACCTTTGCCGCGAATAGCCAAAGTATGATAAAGTAAAATAGAAAACGTCTGCTGTGTATCCATAGAACCCCTGTCGTGTATTCACTGGGGTACTCATACCATACTCTGGGAAACACTGATAGCAGGGACCTAAATGATATTTATATTCCGATTAAAAGGTAGTCCCATATCAGATATTGCCGTATAGAAGTGACGTGTTAGAGATTTAACTATACTAGGTCCAGCATCGACTCTAACTCAAAGAGCAAAGTCAGGTACCCATTTACAGCTTCTTCTTCTTCTTCTTTGATCCTTAGCCGCCGACCGTCAAAGCAGTCAGTGGCCATCACGCCTAGTGGCGTCTTGTAGGGCAACAACAAATTGATTCCACTTTGCTCGGTCGGTGGCCATCCTTCGTACAGTGCCCCAACTCTGGTTCATTCTTTGCATCTCAGCCTCCACAGTCCTCCGCCAGGTTGTTTTTTTTTTGGTCGGCCTCTCTTTCGTTTTCCTTCAGGGGTCCAAAGCATAGCTGTTCTTGTGATGGCATCGGGGTCTCTTCTGAGGACATGACCAACCCAGTTCCAGCGTCTGCCAGCTATGATGGTGTGCATGTCCTCTTGCTTGCTCCGAGCAAGCAGATCTTGGTTGGTGATGGTATTCGGCCAAAAGATTCGGTGAATTTTCCTTAGGCATGTTGTGTGAAAAGAGGACAATTTCGACATTTCCTTCTCTGTAACTCTCCAGCATTCCGCACCATAGAGAAGCACAGAAAGCACACAGCTCTGATATAATCTTAATTTTGTGCTTGTGCTGTATTGGGAGGACTTCCAGATGTTGTTTAGGCTAAAGAAGGCTGTTCTTGCCTTATTCATTCTGATGTTGATGTCTTTGCCTGCCCCGCCGTCTGGTGTTACTATGCTTCCTAGGTATATGAAGGTACCATTTACAGCTAGGTAGACTATATTCCGATTAAAGGCAGTAATTCAAGCACATTCATAATTCATTATCTTATCTCTCCCTATGAAGCAGAGGCCTGCAATGAGCGCGCGCCCAACCTGTCTATCAAGCATCATCCGTTCAAGACCTTCCCTTCGTATCCTTCTTATGTCTGTCTGCAGTTTTCTCTTCTGTGTTTTTCTGTGCCCTTTTTTCCCTTATCCTGAGATTTCCAGAACAACGCCTGCCTTGTAAGGCTATCATTTAGTTTCTTCAGTGTGTGTCATATGGAAGGCCAGCGTATTTTTTAGCCGAACTGTTTCCTCAGGTATTTATCTGATTCCTGCCATCACATCTACATTGGTGACCTTGACATAAAACTTTACAACTTCTATTCTGGGGAATCACCCACTGATGAAAGTTTGGAACCTCTTGGTTGTCACTTTTGCTGTTCTCTAAGTGTCAGACCTATGCTGAAGGACTGCCATAACATTTTGATTGACCGCTCTTATCTCTGTGCTGTACTTGACTTGTTTTGAAAAAGTACACAATTAACAATGCTGTATGGAATGGGATAAACCGGAAACACTTTTAAGAGACAAAGGACGCTCCACAACCGTTTTGGCATCTGTCGTGAAATATTCTAATCCACATATATAAATTATCAGGTAAATATAAAGCCTAACAAATAATTCTAATAAAGAAAAGAGCAATGGTAAAATAACAGTGCTGTCACAAAGAATGTACTCGAAATCCCCCTTTGTTTTATGCTTCGTCTGCAAATTGTAACGTTTCCACGTTAAATATAAGCCACTGCATAAATACAAGCGTTTCCACAACACATTAAAACGGGTATTGCATTTCTAAGAAAAACATTGAGAGGCACACTGCGTAATGACCTAAATTAATCCTAACATTAATTATATTACGTTACCAAAACGAACGAACAGATGGACTCAAATAGAAAGAGAGAGGGGCGAATGAAAATCAGGAACGCATGCAAAATTAAACACGCGTCTCGCTATTAATGCCACCCCAACAAGCGTAACGCGATACACAATTACTACTATCACGCGTGTAAGGCCACATGCACTAACTTTTTTTTTCAGACGGACAGTGATAAATTCACTACCCTTCCCAGAGTTAGGTTTTTAAATCCTGAAAAACTCTTATTAGGAACTCTTATTTACGTTTGAAAACATTACAGTACCCAGACAGCACATCTTCGAAACAGGAGGTAGAAGAAATTGCATATTTTGAACGCAGCCACGTAGCTCTTTTAAATTTGTATATTTGGGTTCCTTAGGGCTTGCTGACAAAGAATATGTAAAACGTTACGCAAATAGTCTAGGAATTAACAAGTTATAGCCAAAATAAAATGATGGTGCTGTCAGACAACACCCAAAATCAGAATCGCTCAGTGGTAGATTTTTTAAACCACCATTGTACGGGAAATGGGCCACAAGTTACATTTGAACTGATTGGCTGAAATGATATGTAAGGCTAAACACGATTAGTCGGACTATAAATGCTATCCTTGGTTGTTAGGGGAGACGTAGGAAGGTAAAATTTTTTCAAACACTTGTCGAAACGTGGCTCCATTGGCCAGACTCGCTGATATAATCACTTAGGAGCGTTAGTTCGAGACCACTAGTTCAAATAAGCTTGATGAAGCAACAGTGCGTTGAAGCCAGCTCATATTTTTGCTAAATAAAAGCCTGGAACATAAGCAGATGGGAATTTGTGCCAGTATTTGTGCCAGAATTCATTGCTAGTCAACGTATCTGTGTTTATTTCCATGAATTGTGGGACCGTGGTCTTGACGTTATTGAGCAGCACCTGGTCAGAGCTTTGCTGAATCCAGAGTCGGACAGCATACTCCTTGGTCCATTTAGCTATCAGTGAGGTGTCTCCAGAGCCCAGGGGAGAAATCGAGCAGAGGAGTCTTTTCCTGCCGCCATCACGCAAGATAAGCTGATGTGGCCAGCTGAGCTCAACATTATGTACCCCATCTTAAAATGACATTGTAAAAATACAATTAAGAGGGGAATTTAATTGTTTTAATATCAGGAACTGAGAACATCTCCAATACTAGTTCCAATAAAGACAAACTATTGAAGTCATGATGACAAATACCAACAGAGCTTGAACAAAACAAAACCAGTATTACCTCATATTACTACTACACAACTGACACACATAGGATACTTTTAATAATATATGTCACTACAATATTCATATTGATAAATTCTGTACATATAACTTGTAATTAAAATTGATTGTGATTCCTGGTTCCCTTTGTATTTGAATCAGGACACATATTCATTCATGACAGCAATGAATACATATTGTTATTTGAAAAGTTATCAGTGACTCCTTTAAGATATCCTTGTAGAGTGTTTTATGTATGTGAGTGTCACAGTGTTGTCAAGTGTAGTGGAATAAATTAAATTGTTTATCTGTCTGTTGTTGTTTTGACTTACACTTCATCATACACATACCCTAGACATAACGTAGTCATCACACTATTCCAGAATAATTCTGACTGAGGTATACATATGTGGCAGCAAGTAAGGTTATATATAATACACTACTCTTATTAGATATATATATACCTTCACAGCTGATCTCAGTCAGTACACTAAGTCCCCTATAAATATTTATAACATCCCACTTCACCACATATATTGGGGTCTCGCTCTTGGGATTTTGAATCTTTCCCTATTACAAATATTGGGGGTAATTCACTTCAGGGAATATAAGAATTAAAAGGTATCCTTGGGTGGAATTAAATAAGGTTGAGCTCACGGTGCCTGTGTTGTCCATTAGATATATATTTAGAGATTGAATTGTTGGTTAGACATTGTATAAACTTACCTGATAGACAATGGCGGACCTGGCCAAATTTCGATCTGCTGCTGTTCAGACTGCAAAAGAGTTAGGATTAGATGGGCAAGTTATGGTTGCCTATGTCACTACGGAATGTGACAAATTTATTGAACGCGAAGAAAGAAGGTTTGAAGCCGAAAGAAAGTTAGAAGCTGAAAAGGAAATTAAGAGGTTGCAGATTGAGGCTGAGGCTAAGAAATTGGAAGCAGAAAGAGAAGACAAAAGATTAGCTGCAGAAAGGGAAGAGAAGAAATTAGCTGCAGAAAGAGAAGAGAAGAGATTAGCTGCAGAGAGGGAAGCAGAAAAGGAGGAGAAAAGATTACAAAGGGAACATGAGTTACGACTAAGGGAGTTTGAGTTTCAAGGCCATGCTCCTGAAAATGGTGCCAGTCCCTTTGCCTCTGATGCCACTGCTAGCCAAGGAGCCTCAACCTCAGCTATGAATTTTCATTTAGATCATTTTGTTGAGAAAGACGATGATATAGAGAGCTATCTAAATAGGTACGAACTATTAGCTGCCACGTATGGGTTAGAGAGAGAAAGGTGGAGCTTAAAGTTATCTCAAGGACTTCGTGGGGCAGCTTATGAAGTTTTTGCAAAAATGAGCAGAGGTGATCAGGAAAATTATGACATGCTAAAGCAGGCTCTTTTGTTAAGATATGAAAAGAATGCAGAATTCTATAGGAAAAAATTTAGGAATGCTAAACTACTGTCAGGTGAAACCTATCACCAGTTCTCTGCACGAATAGAGACATACTTGGAGAGAAATGGACTTCTCTGGGGAAAACCCAAGATCTTAAGGAAATGGTCCTTATAGAGCAATTAAGAGAGTCCATGGCTCCAGACCTGAGAAAGTTTCTCATGGAACAAGGTGCAGAGAGGCTGGGTGAGTTGCTAAATGTTGCTGAAAGGTATCAAGCAGCTCAAGCAGAGGTAACAGGTAATAAAAAGAAACAAGTGGATAACTTTAGGGCACCACAGAACTTTAATCAATTTGATCCTAGGGATCAAAACAAAGGTAAGCACCAGTTTGATAGGCCACGGTATGAAAATAAAAATAAATTCCCACAATTCGATGAAAGGAAATATGATGAAAGAAAATCTTTCAACCAAGGAAAAAGGTGGTGTAAGAATTGTCAGATGGACAATCATGACACTGACCGTTGCAGAAGGAAACCTGTGTATATGGCACCCTTCAGGTCAGGTCGACCTCAAGACAGGAGGAGGATATTATGTTGGATACCACTCCAGAAGAGATGAGGAAGGCACAGGCTGGGGATAAAACACTCAAGCCTTGTTTCAGAAAATTGTCAACTTGTCATACAACTCCAGGCAAGGGAGATTTTTACATGAAAAACAAATTGATGTATAGGAAGACTGGAGCTAGATCCAAAGGTCAGGGACAGCTGGTACTTCCTAAAAGATATAGGGCAGACTTAATAAGGAGCCTACATGTGAAACCAGATGGGCACCATGAGAAGATAGGTACCATCATTCAAAAGGTGGCTCACAATTATTATTGGCCCAAAGCAAGATGGGACATTGAGAATTTTGTAGAAAGGTGTAGCATAGCACATGAGGGAACACCCACAAGTGGGAACATGGATCAGGACCTGGACACGCCACGGGGCAAAATTAGGCCTGATAATAAAAAGAAAAATAGATTTGATAAAGTGGACCAAATGGAATGGGAAGCCCCTTTTCACGGACAAGCTTCACTTAACTGTTTTACAATGGCCACTATGCGGAGAGTGCAAAAAGATGTCTTACCCCAGGATAAGCCGAAAATCCCTCAATCGGACTTAAACAAACTGGAGGAAGAGGATGTAGAGAGGAAATCTCTCATCAAGAATTTTAAGTGGGGAGAAAGCCCCAAGAAAAGAATTGGTAGCGGTCGTTTTGTGCATGATAATTCTGGGAAGAAAAATCATCACTATAGAGCTTCGAGTGGAAGAGACCATACCGGTGCATGGACAAATAGGTCCACAAAATTAAAGGTCCATATGTAGCTTTGTTAAGAACGTGGACTGATGAAAAGGCAGAGGAAAACATTACATCTTCATACCAATATGTGAATGAGCTGACCACTCGTTTAAAAACTGGCTGGAAACTTGCCAATGAAAATTTGAAACAAGCCAGGAAGAAACATGCTGCCTATTATAACAGGAAGGCGAAAGACAGAGATTTGGCTGTGGGAGAGAAGGTACTGCTTCTTCTCCCGGGAGTCAGAATAAGTTACAAATTGGATGGCAGGGTCCATATACAGTTCTAGAGAAGGTGTCTAGAACAAATTATAAGATAGATAAGAAAGGGAAAGAAAAAATCTATCATGTGAATCTCCTGAAGAAATATTTGGAAAGAGAACATCAGGAAGAGACACACTTGTTGACCTTGTCCATCGCCATGGAGATGAAAAAGGAACCACTTTCATCATTTGAATATCCATTACACCCCTGTGAGACAGCAGCACAGGTGAAAATCAGTACACATTTAACGAAAACTCAGAAAGAGAGAGTGCAACAGGTTCTAAATAATCATGCAGAGGTGTTAACAGACCGACCAGGGCATACAAACCTATTGGAATATGATATGAAACTGATAGACCCCACACCTGTCTGTATGAAACCATATTCGATTCCGTTTGCTAAGGAGAAAGCTTTGAAGGAAGAGATAGACTATCTGTTGAAGGAAGGAATTATTTCGCACAGTGAATCTTCGTATAGTTCCGGTGTTGTACTCTTAAGGAAGCCCTCTGGAGAACATAGACTCTGTATAGATTACAGGAGACTGAATGCTATTACAGAAGGACAGGTGGATCCATTGCCGGATACAAATCAGCTGTTTGCCAGACTAAATAAAGCTAAATATTTCTCAAAAGTGGATCTGAGTAAAGGATACTATCAGATTCCAGTAAAGCCTGAGGTTAGACCATACCTAGCTTTTAGTACCTCAGAAGGACACTATGAGTTTAATAGATTGCCATTTGGATTGAAGAATGCGCCTAGTGTCTTCTCTAGAATGATGAGAAAATTGTTGGATGTAAACATTTCGGAGGAACGTAATGAATCCCTGAGTTGCCTCTTTGATTGAGGATATTCCGAATGTTTCATACAGGATAATAAGAAGATTATGGGATCCACTACGAAAACTCTGCTATCACCAGGTATATGTTATCTCCTCATAACGTACATTTTGAGGGAAATATAATATTCTCTGGACATGTCATTGCGCAGACTCAGAGAAGAGAAATGGTGAATACGGGTTGCGAAGCAGCATTAAGACAAGCACTCACACTTGCGGCTGTTCAGTAACATAACCGAAATATATTATTGGTTGTAGAAGTCTGAGGCAGATTTCATGAGTAGTGCCTACTCTGAATGGACCCAACTACATAAAACCATGATAGCACCACAGCAGAGTAAAGTCAAGTTGACTTACATTTATCTATGTGTATATAGAATAAAGGACTGACATGGGATGTCTGTTTTAAGAGGGGAGGTGTCGTGAAATATTCTAATCCACATATATAAATTATCAGGTAAATATAAAGCCTAACAAATAAATTCTAATAAAGAAAAGAGCAATGGTAAAATAACAGTGCTGTCACAAAGAATGTACTCGAAATCCCCCTTTGTTTTATGCTTCGTCTGCAAATTGTAACGTTTCCACGTTAAATATAAGCCACTGCATAAATACAAGCGTTTCCACAACACATTAAAACGGGTATTGCATTTCTAAGAAAAACATTGAGAGGCACACTGCGTAATGACCTAAATTAATCCTAACATTAATTATACTACGTTACCAAAACGAACGAACAGATGGACTCAAATAGAAAGAGAGAAGGGAGAGGCAGAAAGCCGAACACGTGCAACATTAAACACGCGTCTCGCTATTAATGCCACCCCAACAAGCGTAACGCGATACACAATTACTACTATCACGCGTGTAAGGCCACATGCACTAACTTTTTTTCAGACGGACAGTGATAAAATTCACTACCCTTCCCAGAGTTAGGGTTTTAAATCCTGAAAAACTCTTATTAGAAAAGATGACAATAGATGGGTTTACGTTTGAAAACATTACAGTACCCAGACAGCACATCTTCGAAACAGGAGGTAGAAGAAATTGCATATTTTGAACGCAGCCACGTAGCTCTTTTAAATTTGTATATTTGGGTTCCTTAGGGCTTGCTGACAAAGAATATGTAAAACGTTACGCAAATAGTCTAGGAATTAACAAGTTATAGCCAAAATAAAATGATGGTGCTGTCAGACAACACCCAAAATCAGAATCGCTCAGTGGTAGATTTTTTAAACCACCATTGTACGGGAAATGGGCCACAAGTTACATTTGAACTGATTGGCTGGAATGATATGTAAGGCTAAACACGATTAGTCGGACTATAAATGCTATCCTTGGTTGTTAGGGGAGACGTAGGAAGGTAAAATTTTTTCAAACACTTGTCGAAACGTGGCTCCATTGGCCAGACTCGCTGATATAATCACTTAGGAGCGTTAGTTCGAGACCACTAGTTCAAATAAGCTTGATGAAGCAACAGTGCGTTGAAGCCAGCTCATATTTTTGCTAAATAAAAGCCTGGAACATAAGCAGATGGGAATTTGTGCCAGTATTTGTGCCAGAATTCATTGCTAGTCAACGTATCTGTGTTTATTTCCATGAATTGTGGGACCGTGGTCTTGACGTTATTGAGCAGCACCTGGTCAGAGTTTTGCTGAATCCAGAGTCGGACAGCATACTCCTTGGTCCATTTAGCTATCAGTGAGGTGTCTCCAGAGCCCAGGGGAGAAATCGAGCAGAGGAGTCTTTTCCTGCCGCCATCACGCAAGATAAGCTGATGTGGCCAGCTGAGCTCAACATTATGTACCCCATCTTAAAATGACATTGTAAAAATACAATTAAGAGGGGAATTTAATTGTTTTAATATCAGGAACTGAGAACATCTCCAATACTAGTTCCAATAAAGACAAACTATTGAAGTCATGATGACAAATACCAACAGAGCTTGAACAAAACAAAACCAGTATTACCTCATATTACTACTACACCACTGACACACATAGGATACTTTTAATAATATATGTCACTACAATATTCATATTGATAAATTCTGTACATATAACTTGTAATTAAAATTGATTGTGATTCCTGGTTCCCTTTGTATTTGAATCAGGACACATATTCATTCATGACAGCAATGAATACATATTGTTATTTGAAAAGTTATCAGTGACTCCTTTAAGATATCCTTGTAGAGTGTTTTATGTATGTGAGTGTCACAGTGTTGTCAAGTGTAGTGGAATAAATTAAATTGTTTATCTGTCTGTTGTTGTTTTGACTTACACTTCATCATACACATACCCTAGACATAACGTAGTCATCACACTATTCCAGAATAATTCTGACTGAGGTATACATATGTGGCAGCAAGTAAGGTTATATATAATACACTACTCTTATTAGATATATATATACCTTCACAGCTGATCTCAGTCAGTACACTAAGTCCCCTATAAATATTTATAACATCCCACTTCACCACAGCATCACAAGAAGTCCTTGATCAGCCGTTAGTGTAATTTTCACACTTCAGTACTGTTTCAATCCACATATCATACATTTGTCTACAACATCGGATGATCGAACTGGATTAGATGGCAATGAAGCGTCTGGCGAATGATAACTGTCAGAAAAAATGTCAATAAAAGTCTACACAACATAAGGACAACAGGAAGACCAGGAGAACTCCAGAACGGTGAGAAATGGGAGATGAAGACAAGAACTCCAGAACCATGAGAAATGGGAGATGAAGACAAGGATTATAAATGAATGATGTAAATTTGTGAAGTGTAATAGGACAAGGGAAAGAGAAAGATATAATGTGTTAAAAAAACATTACTCAATACGCCCAATTTGATAACGGCGACAACGACAAATGAAGGAGATTTTTTTTAAAGCAGGAAGAAGAGAAAGAAAAAGAGAAAAGAGAGAACTTATAAAGTTACGCTTTTTATAGAAAAGAATCAAACACTCAGTACTCAGGAGAGGAAGCACAATACCAAGAAAAAGAGCAGCCAGAGAAAGTAAAAGTAGACAAAGACGAAATAGAGAATAAAGTAGAGGATGAAGACAAAGAAGAATCAGAGGAAGAAGTACAGGATAAATAATAACGAGAAGAAGATCCTTCAGTTAAGACAGGCTTATGTTGGCTAAACTATTACTGATCAGCTGCCATCTTCGCATCAAAGGTCAGTTGCAATTGATCTCCAACGTCTTTGTAAAGTAGATCCATTACTTTCTTCGGGATTTATAAATGGCAAGGTCCCAAACTCTGCCATGGTGGCCAGCCGTTGTCTTTGTCTATGTCCAGATACGCCTCTAGTGTGGCACATTTTGCTGTTTGGCTTCATGGGCCGTTGATCTGTTCAGATTCTTCCAGCTCACTCATCGTCTAAGTATTTTTGTACTAGGAATGGGCATTCCCTTAAGTACGATTTCTCTTACTTCACTCATGCTCATGCAGTTTTAGCCAGTCAGCCAGTACTGTTGTCAAGGGTGTGGCCTGTAATGTTATGATGTATGTATATAAGCATTACCTCGTCATCTACACAAGCACACACATGTTTCAGAAGGCACTCAGTAAAAGCATGTTCAGTTTGTAGCCATGTTTATTTACAGGATGTCGTACATGTCAAGATTCGCATTATATTACAATGTGTGGTTTCGTATTTATGTATTATATTACAACTAAACAAAAACTTCACCACCCCCCAACAGAAGAATTTACGGTAAAAAGACTGCTTTGGACCTTTCTTTAATAAATCAATAAAGCATAACTGACTTTAAGAGAAACAATTACGTGGAATGACAGTCCAACAAGCACCAGAAAAGAATCACTGAGCTTAAAACAATGAACAATTAATTTAACTATGAAAGCCTCATTTCCCAAAGCCTCATGTTAAACATCGAAAGATAATTGGTCAATGGCAGCGTTTTGCCACCCATAATTTGAAAAACAATAACCTATATATTAACTATTTGAAAAAAAACATAGATACACATAGATTTTGAATTTTGGGTTACTTTGGGCTTTTTTCGGGCTACTTGGGGCGAAATCTAGGTGGCATTCTTCAACTAATGAAGGAAAATGACATCTTGACAGGACCCAAAATACTTACATCTGGGTGAATCCACTTAGGAGTGGCAACGCTGATCAATGGCCGCCTCTGTTCAACTTATTAACAAGCAAAGGTCAAACTTACCCCTCCATACAGTGTGCGGCAGTTACCACCCATCTGGGATGTACCAAAACTCCTCCACATCGATGCCAAGGCGTTGTTGAAGATATTATCTGCAGCGACACCTGCCAAGGCCACTGACCTCTCCGTGACTTTTGACCTCTTATGATCAAGGGCGTCGACAGAACACCACACCGTTCTGAAACAGACAATTCACAGCATTTATTTAAGCGAACAGTTGGGCGACCGCCGTTGAGGTTCAAAGATGTGTGCAAGAAAGACATGGGGGCATTGGAGATAAATCCAGCAACCTGGAAGGATGAAGCTGCCGCTCGCACCAAGTGGCGATGATCTCTACGACGCCATCTCACATTGGGCGAAAAGAAGTTGTTACAGCAAGCAGAAGAGAGAAGAAAACGTTGAAAGGAACATCAGGAAAATAAGCAGCCAAGGACTGTCACATCACTAGGCAGATGGTCGCATCCCCATATAAACGTTAAAACTGTTGTTGTCAATCCAAAAATCTTAACATTCTTGGATGAAACTTAAGATAGGATTACAAATGCAATTTACTAAGCAGCAACTGGTTTCCGTGAGGTGGAACATCAAATCAAACAATGTTTTTACGAAAGATACTGGTTGTATTAAAGCATAAAAATGTTAACTGTATTGTAGTAATACTTAATAAACTATATTTCCATTTGTCGTTTTCAGTTTGCTTCTGTAATGTGTGTATCTTAAGCTATTAAAATGTAAAGTTACACATGGACTTCAAAATCATTGTTACTACTTGAACTCATGGATATAGGTGTGAACTCTTCACTTACCATTGAAACTAGAGCTGCACCAAATAGTGGTTTTTACTGTTCGGCCAAATGCGAAAAGAGGCCTTTAACTATTTAGCCGAATTCGAATACGAAGAGTGAATGGATGGTGGCCATAAAATGTTGTGTTCAGTAGGTGTACTGACATTTTTTATTAATTATACAGCGTTACATAAATCTACTTCCAAGAATAAACTATTTTTCTGTGTGTTCTATGAAGGCTACCAAAGGAATGACCCACCCCAGGTGACAAATACTTTAGGTACGCCTCTGTTTGACAGACAGATTACAACAAGATGTCACAAAAAGCCAGTGCAGTGACTTACCAACTGTTATCACTACTCTTCTTCGTTCACTTTCAGACGTCAACTTGATTATGTTCAAATGAAGCAGTGGTTAGCTTGAGGCTGTTGCTATCACCAAAACGTTTCATTACTCAAGCATCATAATATCAGTATGGAAACTAAACAACAGCTGATAACTATATTCTTACAAGAAAAAAAGGTAAAGGATCCCGTTACACGCCAACTGAGGCATATTGAGAATACGCTGTTAGGCCTGTATTTGCTTTACCATCGGCACACTAGGGGGTGATGTGGTCAGCATCACCGGCCGCCTTAACCTTCCCAGAAGTTGTTCTGGTACCCAATTCATGAGGCTGGGTCGACCCCGGAGCCGGTTGCGGTCTAAAACATCCCACCTCAACTGGGGATCGAACCATGGACCACCGAACCAGGAAGCCAGTGCACTTAACACTGCGCTACCGCGGCTTCCATTCTTACAAGAAGCCTGCACCAAATATTTCATAAGCAACTAGTAATGAGGGTTTCTGTAGCTGTTTCTTCTTCATCTTCTTCTGCGTTCGTCCTGAAAAGGACGTTTGTTACGTTGTGTCGCCGTTTAGAGCAAAGCTGCGATATTTGCGCCTTTCGGCCCGACACATCCGTTTTCAGCCTGGTATTTTTTTGGACCGGGTTTGCCTTCCCTCTTCGATTCCTACTCTCTCAGCCAGAGTGCAGTGATGCAGCCTGTTTCCAGGATCACCACCTGGAGGTGGAGTAGGGTCTTGGTCAGCTCTGATTCACTGACCCTGGCGCAAGCAGTCTAGCTATGGGTCGCTGACTGCATTCATCTCGTTTGCTGCGTCTTCGGTCCCCTGTAGCAGTTTGATTTTCGTGATGAGTATGAAAACATCATACAAACCTCGTATTAACCGCTTCTTACGACATGCCTGTGGGAGGAGTAGTCACAGAGACCTCAGGAGCTACATGGGTATATCATCTTCATGAATCGGATTGGCTTAGAGGTATGGTGTCCGCCTCTAATTCTAAAGGTACCGGGTTCGGTTCCGAATACAAGGAATATATTTGATGGAAATTTTTTTCAGAACCAGTGAGTCCTAATGATGTCATACTCCACCACAATCTCATGGGTAGTGAGATCTCATAGGTAGTGAGATCTCATGGGTAGTGAGATCGGATACCTAGTCTTCTCGGATAAGTGTGGTGGTGCGTATTTCCTTTAGGGCCTGGAACGGCACCATTTAGAGATTATGTAGCCGGGGCCATGTTTTTAAGACTGGTTCCAAGGCACCATTTAGTAATATGTAACCGTCAAAATGTCGCAGTCTTCCTTAAACAACTGGGCACGGTACTTTTTAGGTATTATGTAACAGTGGGAAATTCCGTTTGTATGTTACTAGAGAGTGAGTTGTATGACTGGCTTGAAGTCCGCCAGAGTTCTTGATTCCTCTCCTCTATTTGGGAAGCCAGGTTCTTTTACAGTCCTTCTTATTTAGGTGTTATAGTTATAGCAAATAAAAGTCGTGATCATACTGCAACTAGCATACATCTCTTCATTTGTTCCAAGGCAAAGTAAGTTGGCAACCGCCTGATCAAACTTATTAGTTGAACTTTATTACAACATTTCCGTCAACAACATGTTACATAAAATAAGAGTTTCTTCACATTAGAAGCTTTCAATAAAGGTCGAGTAGCATATGTGTCTAGCATCAGGTAATTCTCTCTGAATTAACCTTTATTTAACTCTACCTCTCCTGAGATAAAAATTACGTGCGTCAATTTTTTCCTCTTCGAAGTAGGCTATTCAGTTTGGACATCTTAAAATTATAGGAATCCTCAACTAGCAGCTAAACGAAATAGTTACGTCTGGTAATCTCTCAGATTTCTGCTTCAACTAACTTTTCCGGGGATTCTCGCTGGGGAAGAAGGCGTGCTTGGTTTAGTTACCTCCAGCCTAATCATTGGACAAGAAGATCACATGTCCCAGCTAAACGCTGTTTTCCATCATCGCCCCCTCCCTTGACTGTCTTTTATCTAAGTTACGATTATAGTCTGTTTTCATTAAAATAGCAGTTTATTTTTCTTATTTTATACTTGATTTTTTTATTACACAAACTATCCTCTGTTTCAGTCTAAATGGTGATTTACCAATAAGTTATTTTTTTCCTTGGCATAAATGCCAGAAATGACAAACGTACGGTCACATAAGGGCAACATATAGGAGGTCCTGTGTGCACGTTTCGCACGTTAAAAATGCCTCGGCAGTTGGAAATCGTAAAAAGTAGGCCATATGGCCGCTACCTGGGCAAAATTTACAAAAAAATTTGGAAAAACCTATCTGCCACAAAATATTTATAGAATGTGTGATTCCTGTATGCACACACTAGGATCTCGCCGGTGCTACGGAGTTCGTATACTGTGCTGATACTCTCCTTGTGTGACCTAAGGGAGGAAATCGGAGCACTGATGGAGTTGTCCGTGTGCAATGAAGAAGGTCCTTAGAACCAAATACCAAACCAAACCATGAATTCCTAATTCGTCTTATCGGCAGCTTTTCTAAGACATCCCATTTTAAACGTTGTAGTATTCTCGAAATTATGGTTGTATACAGCTCCATCTATGTCCCAGCCTTCACGTATGGATGCGAATCAAGGGCAATGACCATAACCCACAAAACCAGATCCAAACCTCAGAAATGAGGTATCTGAGGAAGGTGGTTAAAGTAACAAGAAGAGACATGGTCCGCAACCAGGCGACACGTCAAGGCCTATTAACCCAGCCCCAGCAGACCTTAAGTAGAACAGTCCCAACTAAGATGGTTTGGCCATGTCTGCAGAATGGGAGAAGATTGGCTGCCACGGCAAGTATGGGAGGCTAAGAGCCAGGAATGCAGAACTCCAGGACGACCCAGAGTCCGCTCTGAGGACAACATTAGACAATCTTTGAAGGACCGACCAAGGACTAGAATGAAACCACGCCAGGAGGAAGACAGCTGATTGAATAGTTTGGCGCTCTTTCTTCCAAACTTCTATACCTCACAGTAGAAGAGGAACGACTAAGTAAGTAAGTTAGTATTCTTGAAAATTATTTCATGGTGAACGAGTTAATTTGGCATTGACATCACTGAGCTGGTTCACTCCCTCATAAGTTTCTGTTACGGGATTACCTTCACTTTGAACCTTTAAGTGCCGAAAAGCCAACCGCACAGTTAGACAGTCGCAAAAGGTAGCAACAACGTGGTCGTCACATTGTATATTTGCTATTAAAAAAAAACAAACACACACACACACAGCAACACATATGCCCACAACAACTCGAAGTTACTCACGCCAGGGTATTCTTCCCTGGCTGCCGACCACTGTGTTGTGGCTTTCCTTCCACAGAAATGTCTAGTCTCGACGTCTAAAAACCAAAACAAAAGCAAACACGACCAAAATGTGGAAAAACGAATTATTAGACAAATAAGAACATGGGAAAAGGGAAGAAGGAATAGATGCAGTCACCTTTTAGGTCAAACATTCTAAAGCACTACTCAGAACTCAAGTTTGATCGTTCGCAGGGCAACACGTGCAGTTTTCATTCCTTCTATCTCCAGCCAATTCAACCGGCAACTTTGAAATTCAGATCATTTCCCTTAGGGTCGAAACATTTGGACGCAGGTACAAAATGAAAATGCGAACTGTGAAAGTCACGTCTGTTCTAAAAAAAGGAACAATTCCCATGAATGAAACAAAATTCTGCGAAGTGAACTTTGAACTTTACCTAAGGCGTTGTTGTTATGTTTTGCTCATTTATTGGTTGCGAGCCAACCAATGGCCGTAAGAAAGACATAGCTTGAATTCATTGAGCTGTGCTTTACCTTCTTTAGGTCCCCGCACACCTTTACAGCATCTTAAGAAGTGCCTCACCCCACTATGTTCCATCTCGAAAAATATGTCAGAAATGCGACAAAATAAAATACAATAAAAGAATGTTTTTGCTTTAATGAAATTAATCGAAAAAAAAATTATTTTATGAGTAAAGTTAATGCACGTAGTGAGCCCAGAAAATTCGGTCGTTTAGACTCAGTTTACAGGCACATAAATTATGTGTGTTTTTATGATTAACTTCCAGCGTGTTTTCATACAGCTGTAGACAAAAAGGTAAGGTAAAGGATCCCGTTACACGCCCATTGAGGCATATAGGGAATATGGTGTTAGGCCCATATTTTCTGTAGACAGTGAAGAGAATTCTTTTGAATACAGCCTACAACAAAGTTCAAAGCTTTTTAAAGAAATGTACCAAATTAATAAAATATTAATAAAATAAAATAACTGGTATTTACAGTGGGAGCTCCTATATAGGATAACCACGCATCTACATTACACGATCACAAGATCACTTGCCGGAAAGGTCTTCATACAAATATATTATGGATGGGTATGAAAAAAAAAAATCGAAAAAAGGTGATTCGTCTTACGAGGACAAAAGACAAAGAAAATAGCCAACGTTACGGCCACAAGGCCTTCGTCAGGGAAAGGAAAGAAAGTGAAGGCTCGATAGGACACATAAGAACCTAAATAAATATAAAAATTAAACCTCGGTACTTTCCTGAAGGCATCTGAAGGCAAGGTACAAATATATTAACGACATTTTCAGTAAATTAATGGGTAAAAACTAGATTTATTGAATCTGTGATATACTGATAGACAGGAAAGGTTAGAGCTGGATGCTTTTATGAAATTGTTATTTCTAAAATGAGACTTCGGTTTGGCATTTAATTCACTTTGTCTCTCTTCTCAGTCTTCTATTTTGAACAGATACATTTGAGTTATGCGTATTATATATATTATGTTTATGATCATTCCCCTTCTAAAATATCTGGCATGTATCCCCCCCTGGTAACTGTCGCGATTTGCCTCCCTTGATTTGCCGTAGTGATCTATGAATGACCTGACGATTCGAGAAAAACAGGATGGGTTTTTCAAAGGTAGCAACCGTCGCTCAAGATTACTCTTGGTAGTGATATAAATAGAAGAGTTATGCTCCTATTTTAGGGAGTCTCACAGGGATTTTAGGATAGCGATTATCAAAAATTGAGTTTTCTCGGTTCTTGTAAAATTTATATCCCCGGACAACATATGTGAGATAGGTAATTTTGTCTCGATGTGACACTTGACTCGAAATTAATGAGCCCCCAGCCGAAAGTAATTCAGCCAAGTATTAATCTGGTTAGCTTTGTATTTTACGTATTTAAAAATGAGTCATACGGTTGCAGACGTCAACTCTCAATCAACCAAGTTATAAACTCCAACTAAAGATTTATATAATTATATATAATAGAAGCTTATTGTCCGTTCATCTGTTCGCACGAAATTGTTTGACCACTTCTAGGCTACCTAGAAGTCTGAAATTTGGCATGCTGATTGGTCTTAAGATATGATGCCCTAGAAAAATTCAAAAACCCAAAAATTAAATACCTTACCCATTCTTAACGCTGTAATTAAGCCAGAAACGTTGTGCACCATAGGAAATAATTTTATAATATTTTTTTCATTTTAAAGGGAAATTAGCATCTTATTATAAAATTAAAGATTGTATGTGATTTATAGTCTAAGATTTTCTTATTTTTACAACGAAGCTTTTAAAAATTAAGGAAAAAATTATGGAATATGAAAATGTAAAAACAATAGTTAAGATTTTATATTGCAAATATTATTATTGGTTGTATAATTATAAAGTCGTTCACTTTAGAAAGCGGATTGTCATTATGCATAAAAATTACAAGTATGCTTTGTAGTGTCTGTGTCTGAAACAAAAGGTATTCATTTAATAAATATATACAGGGCATGCACACATTTAAAATATTCCGAATTGCAGTGAGGTCACTGTAATCATGAGTGTTTGCAGCACGGTAAATGGGACATTTTTCGACATTGCAGATAATATCAACCATATCAGTTAAAAGGTGACTGCAAAGAAGAAATTTATGCCACTTGACAACTGATGGATGCAGGGGCGATAACTAAGCAAGACAGGTAAGAATACGACAGTAAATAAGAAAATATTAAGCAAATTTAGAACGGCAAAAGAAGCGTTGCTAAACTAGAAGTGCAAAGACTGGAACTACACCACAGAAAAGACACTACAGCACAGAAGAGACACTACAGCACATAAGACACACTACAGCACAGAAAAGACACTACAGCACAGAAAAGAAACTACAGCACAGAAAAGACACTACAGCACAGAAGAGACACTACAGCACAGAAAAGAAACTGCAGCACAGAAAAGACACTAAATCACAGAAAAGACACTACAGCACAGAAAAGACACTACAGCACAGAAAAGACACTACAGCACAGAAAAGACACAACAACAATTAGTGATGAACAATGTGATTCTGTAGACGGTAAAGGCACAAACAACGGCAAATATATTATAAGAAAATGAAAACAGAGGACCACAGAAGTGAAAACAGATCTACATTTTGAGTTTTATAGACTACACTACTGGATTTGACAAAGTGAATCACGAGTAAATTATCAAAATGTTATAAAACATAAACATGTACGGTAAGGACCTAAGAATAATAAAGTACATGTGTTGACAACAAACAGCAGCTGTAAGAATCAGCAGTCAAATAGAAAATGTCAACAGGTAAAAAAAAGTGTTGGACAGGGATGTATGCTGTCACCAGATCTTTTAAATTCGTACAATGGAACAACAAATGAAATCCACAGAGGACATGCCAGAAATATCAGTGGGTAGACATAATATAAATAACTGGCAGTATGCTGATGAGACAGTCTTAATGGCAAATAGTGAAAATGAGTTGTAGGAAATGATTGATACAGAAGTGACAGAAAGTTCAAATAAAGTCCTAAGCATTAATAGCAAAAAAAGACAGAAGCTATAGTTATCTCGAAGAAAACGACTCTCTCCGGGATGCTTTTTCAAAGTAAATTGAACAGTTTAAAAAATGGTCAATAGATTTAAATACCTGGGCACACTAATAAAATCGGATGGAAGTTGTATCTCAGAAGTGATGTGTAGAATAGACCAAGAAAAAGCAGCATTCTATTTAACATGAAAAGCTTTTTATGCAACAACTCTTTGTTCGGTGGAAGTAAGAAAGACAGCTCTTCAGAGTTTTATAGGAACAATCCTGATATACGGAAGTGAGTTAAGGACAATTAGTGAACAAGTAAGAAAAGCACTATATGAAACAGAGATGTGATTTTACAGAACAATGTTAACATGGACAGCTAAATTAGGGATGTCTTGAAAGATGTCAATGTGCAAAGGAAATGTATTCCTCAGGCTAGACACAAGCAATCAACTTTCTTGTGGGCATGTTATGAAAAGTTAGCTGGGGTATATCGTGACAATAGGAAGGATAGAAGGAAAAAGAGAAAGGGGACGACAAAGAGAGAAGATTCTGGACAGTTTTGAAATCATGGCATGGAAAGAAGCCAACAACAGATTTGATCAGTGTACTGTAGGTAGGAAGCTCTGTTATATAAAGGTATGTCACACAGTTTAAATAAATACCGGATTACTACTTAAACAAGAATTTCAGCTTTGGTTAGGATTTTCCTTTGTTTAATTTTATGTTTGAAAAAAAGTGAAGTTATTTAACGATTCCGCGTGCAACGAACGGGTAAGGCCTCTAGTTTGCATATATATAAACAAGGTTATTTATTATGAAATATAGTTTAAACAAGGTTGAAACTGAAACTGGTAACTTTAGACGAAAAACACAAAAGAGTTAAAAAAATAGTTATCTTCTTGAGTTTTAGGCATAGGACGGTTTGAATAATAGGTAGATATTTTAAGTCCATTCACTGTGCTATGTAACTGCACTTAACTCTTTGACTTCGCAATTATTTTCCACCCTGTGCAGTAATTTTAATTTGTGATAGACTAAAAACAACGCTCAGGGAGTTGTTTTGGCACGGGTGTCACATCTAACCAACGCCCTGAGCGTTGTTCCGGAGTCAAAGATTTAACGGGGCAGTTGGCGGCAGTGGGTTGTCGCTGGGGTCTGGTGTAAGTGATGCCAATTTTCAGTGAAGTATTGACTGTTACTTCTCACGTTAGGAGTCGAAATGGTTTTGTGATCACGTTAGTTGAGTAAATCTCACAAATGTTGACGCTTGGAATGACCTCTAGACACGTCTCTTATAGGTGGTGCCCAGAGCTGAATACTAGTAACTAGTACAAGAAACTGACAGAACTACAAAATAGCATCTCCCTTAAATCTTATGTCTCCTGATGTAAGCATCAAGATACCTCCGCTTTCCTCCGCCACTTCATCGTCCTGTGAATGTTTCTGATGCTGTGATCATGAAATTTCTGGCCATCGAGACAGACCAAAGTGTGTTAGAAGAGCAAAAGAGTGCAAACGAATCATATTACAACATACATCAGTTTGGACAGACGGTGTTGACATAAAAATATATCCCATGATTTTGTCATCATTATCCTCTTTCTGCTACCTCTGCTATTGGTTTCTTACAGGAAACCCGCATGAAGCAGCCACCAGCTCTTGCAGTAGTGATTTTTTTTGGAAATTAATTTAACATGGTTAGGTTGCCAGCCTCATACACAGCTTTACATAAATAAGCAATTACATACATGTAAATACACATATAAGAATAAGAAAATGTACAATTTAAGACTTACCCCTTCGTATAGGGTAGGTATTCAGACGCTATTGCACATATTTGGAGATAGTATTTCACTGCAGCCGTGTAGGTGCAGTATTCCCAGGTGAGCTAATGATAATTGCTAATTTATAACTTCTAGCTTTATCACTTGAAGAAGATTCCTTGGACCGTGGCTATAAACATTTTAAAAGAAATTTATACTTTTAAATTTACAGAGTAACTTCTTAATATTTGGCAAGTCCTATAATGCAGTCTATTACTATCTCTTCTCTTACGTCTAGTCCTCTCTGCGTGATGACAATGGAACCAGTGTCGAATCTTAAGACACTCAAGTTTTATAGTCAAAAACTTCGCGCACACGGAATTTAATTTCGGCTTAGTTTATTTTGTTTAAATCAATCGCCTTGAAGAGTGTGTTAATTTTGTATATCTCACCTACGCATCTATTTTTAGTGGGAAGGGTCGTCCTTTGAAATAGATGGGTAGTGTTGTTAATTACTGACATCGCTGGAAATGACTATGAAATATCTTCTTATTCTTGGACCCTTAGCCCCTAACTGTAAAGAAGTCAGTGGCCATCACGCCTAGTGGCATCTTGTAGGGCAGCAACAAACTGTCCCCACTTTGCTCGGTTGGCGGCCATCCTTCGTGCAGTGCCCCAACCGTGGTTCATGCTTTGCATCTCAGCCTCCACAGTTGTCCGAATTGTCTTTGGTCTGCCTCTCTTTCACCGTCTCTTCTAGGGTCCATAGCATAGCAGTTCTGGTGATGGTGTCAGGGTCTCTTCTGAGGACATGGCCAACCCAGTTGCAGCATCTGCCCGCAATGATGGTATGCATATCACTGCGGCAAGATAAATAACACGTTATCTTAGGCGACCACCCCTTTCCTCTTCAACAACATTTATTTGTCTTATTTACCAGGCTGGACAAAAGCATTCTACTCGCTTATCAAGCAAAGTACGCTAAGTGCCAATTTCTGTGTAAACAAGAGGCGAGGGTGAGCAAAATTCTGAGACTATTTGAAAATTAATTTTAGAGCTACGTTTTGTTGTTATGGCGACGACTTTTTAACACCCTTACTAGCACGAAAAAGGTCACAAGTTTAAATCTCATTTAAGTACCGTACGTTTTGTCTTTAACAGTGTATTTATTAGTATTACTTCTCTTTCATCTAAACCAGGGCTTCATAACGAGGGGTACACGCATGTCCGGGAGTATGCAACCCGACTTCTGGGGGTGTGAGACATTAAAGATGCATAATAAAAATAATAAAACAGAAGGTGACTCATTATAAACATAATATGACACGCAAAATTGAATTATTTTTGGTTAAAACAGAGCACAGACAACGTGAATTCAACAGTGAACTTTAGTCACATTTTTAAATACTTTTTTAAAAGCATAGTTGAAAAAGAAGCAGCCGTAGTTGGCTCACAAATCCAGTAAACTCATGATTATTTTCACACGTAAAATGCTTAATGTTCATATATTTTACCATTTACGATAACATTTACAAAATATTACACATAATTTCTCTGTCATCTTTAATTATGAATATTTTGTACTTAAAATATCAACCTTTTTCAAAAAGTTTGGAATATTAGCGCTGATTATATTATATTTAAAAGAACTATTTCACTATGTCTACAGCTGTGTGTGTGTGTAGTGGATTTGATGGTACTGTATGGTTGTGATATTACCTAGTGTGATGCATGAGGTCAGCTGTGAAGGCTCCTGAGATAAATGTAGCTGTGAATTTACAGAAGGCCCTTCTTGCTACCACTTACGACCTCACACATATCTTTTTTTCTAATGAATGTGGCTACGTTAAAAATCTAGGGTACTGAATGTAAGGTGTTGTATTAGTATATACAAACACACACACAGATATTTAATAAGTCTAATAATATTAATAAAATTTATAACACACTGAACTAACTCAAGCTGTTTAAAATTTTGATATTAAATTTTCTTTAAGTTTATTTGTTCTGAACCAAGGTTTTATTTTGGTCAGAACATATGAAAGGTTTTGAAATTATGAATGAAATGCATGAATATATGGCATAATAAATGAAAGGTGTGTACATATGAATTTTACAAGACTAGTTAATATTACTACTGTTTATATTTGTAATTTACCTGGGAGAACGATTAATGGATGTGCAGTCTGTGGGGGGCTTCATCACTCCCAGTCTATGCCTACCAAACATTGTCCATTACTGATGGGTAGGAATACAAGTTTATTTCCCAACATGGTATGTTCTAGTTGATGGGAATATAGTTGTGTGTGTAGTTAGAAACTAAGTTGGTGTATATCCAGCAGGCCAGGCGCTCTCGTTTCTATGACTGAGTAGTTCTGGTGCTGGGAATCTGGTTTTTGCCCCCAACCTCTCCGTGCTTGGGGGCAATAAGAAGGCTGCTCTGCCAAAATACTAGACTGCACGGGTCCACACTTGTATTTTTACCACACAGCATTTGACACCACTTGTGCCAAAAAAACACTCCACAGTTCAGATTATGAATTCGAAGAAACACAGTTATATGCTAGCAAAACTCAGCTGAGCTGCTGCTCTAGTATGGCGTCCTCTCTAAACTATTGCAATTAGGCTTCTGGGAATTACACCACTGAAGAATTACTGTGTCTACTACTGGACAATTTATGATGAATGTGGCAAAAATGCGCATGTACTGAGCCGCCGATAATATGTTTATCTGTGGCCAATCACCGCCTTTCCCCCTTTTCAAATTTCAAACCTCCTACCAAAAGTCAATTCAGTCATACCTCAGTCAAGTATGTATTATTGTCTCTACTTGCGTTTTTTTTCAAAAACACATTGTTTATACATGCATTTCCTACACGAATTTCTGCCTTAGAGTTATTTTTTAGCCACAACTTTCCACTAATTGCCCCTCTCTTTCATTATAACTAGATTTTAGCACTTGAGTCTCAAGGCCGCAATTTTTTGAAAATTAGTGACATTTTTTGTTTCAATGCAGTCGCTCGCTGATATGAACAACACAGTCTTTTGTCATATCTTCATTATTATCTATCCGTCTGTATAAATGAAAGCATATTATTTCTCTGCTCAAGATGGGCCATCAGGCCAGCTAGGTGTTATATTCCTAACATTATTATTAAGAAAAAGTTACTTTTCAAGGTTAGTCGTTTTTTTTGAAATATATGTTCGAGCATCTTCTGTAATGCGTTTGCCGCTGAATTCAAAATAAAAGGACTAAAAGTATCGCAAAAGCGTCCAAGAAATGACTGTTGCGTATAATAGCTAAGGTCCCTTTTGTCGATTTCTTTACCTTGTGTCAACTTGGGGACGTGAATTTTTTTCCTTTCCCCACCAATTGCGTCTTTTTAGCCTTGCTAGTTTCAAGCACGTGTTCAGTCATATTTTTCTTTTTGATCTCCGTTCTCATCCCGTCTACAAGGGTAAACGTTTTCCCTTCACGTCTAACAAGTTAATTTCATGGCGGGTAGTGACCCGCGGCATGGGTGATCATGTCTTCTAGTAGCTTACGCATTATTTTTTATCCCTACATTTTATCCTTGGAGATATTTTAACGTTGTATCATGGTTAATTTTATCACACATCTCCCCACTTGAAAACATGCCTATGGCAAGTTCCAAAACCAGCGATACACATAGGTAAAATTACTCCTCACGTCTGCCACTACTCTAATTTTAATCACAGGGGTGCCGACTGAGGAAATCTGCACCGACATTCAATTTGCCTGGGATATATTGGATACTAAACTGATAAGGTTGAAGCAATAAAGACCACCTCAGCAATCTTGCGTTTTCATGCTTAGCCTGAGATAAGAATACGAGGGGCTGATGATCCGTCTGGACCACAAAAGTCCTACCATACAGATAGATTTGAAACTTCTTTATAGCCCAGATTAACGCTAAACATTCCTTTTTGCTTGTGGAATATCCTTGTTCCGCCTTATTCAATTTGCGGCTTGCATAAGCGACTGGGTTCAATTCCCCATCAGGTGAAGATGATCTTTGCAACAAAGCCGCCCCGAGTCCTACATTACTTGCATCTGTTTCTTACGACAAAGTCCTGTGTCAAATTAAGGCAGTTTGAGATAGGCTTGCTAGTGAGTTTTTCCTTAAGTCTTGGAACGCTAATTCACTTTGCGCAGTCCAAATAATTTTATCTGGAAGTCCCTTGCGAGTCAGATCAGTCAGAGGAGCACAAATAGAGTTAAAATCTTTGATATATTTTTGATAAAATCCGCATAACGACACGAATGATCGCACGTCCTTTTTGTTTGTGGTCTAGGTGCTCTCTGCAGTTTTTCCAAGTTCTTGGGATCAGGGGTCATGTTACCCTGATATACAGTGTGTCCCAAGAATTCCAACTCTTTGCATCCAATACAACATTTTGTTGGCCTAGCAGTTAAGTTCGCCTCCCTAAGCCTATTAAATAACATTTTTAGAGCGTCAATGAGTTCTTCAAATGTCTCTGTGGCGACGAGAATATCATCCATGAAATTCGTGATACATGGGTTATTCAGGGGATCCAACAATTTGCGCATCATCCTTGAAAATACACTCGGAGCATTTTTCAGTCCGAATGGTAGCATGTTGAATTCATAATGTCCTTCCGATGTGCTAAATGCTAAATAAGGTCTCACTTCAGGCTTCACTGGAATCTGGTAATAGCCTTTACTAAGATCCACCTTTTTCAAAGTATTTTGCCTTGTTTAATCTGGCAAATAACTGTTTTGTGTCTGGTAATGGATCCACTTGTCCTTCTGTGACAGCATTCAGTTTCCTGTAATCTATGCACAGTCGGTGTTCCCCAGACGGTTTCCTCAACAAAACGACACTGGAGCTAAAAGATGATTCACTGTGTGAAATAATCCCCTCCTTCAACAAATAATCTATTTCTTCCTTCAATGCCTTCTCCTTCGCGAACGGAATAGAATAGGCTCTCATACAGATTGGGTTTGAGTCTACCAGTTTCATGTCATACTGTAGCAAATTTGTATGGCCTGGTTTATCTGTTAATACATCTGTATGTTCCTCCAGAACCTGTTGAACTCTCTCCCTCTGGTTTTTAGTCAGGTGCTTACTGACTTTTACCTGTGCTGCTGTTTCACAAGGATGTAATGGGTATTCATGTGAGTGTGAGTGGTTCCTTTTGCATTTGAGTTGCGATAGCCAAGGTCAGTAAGGGGGTGCTTTCCTGGAGTGGTCTGTCCAGATACTTCTTTAACAGGTTTACATGATAAACTTTCTCCTTCCCCTTTTTGTCAATTTTATAGTTTGTTCTAGACACCTTCTCTAGAACCGTATATGGACCTTGCCATCCAATTTGTAATTTATTCTGGCTGCCGGGTAGTAGAAGCAGCACCTTCTCTCCCACAGCTAGTTCTCTGTCCTTTGCCTTCCTATTAAAATATGCTGCATGTTTCTTCCTGGCTTGTTTCAAATTATCATTTGCCAGTTTCCATCCAGCTTTCAAACGAGTGGTCAGTTCGTTCACGTATTGATAAGATGAGGTAACAGTCTCTTCCGCCTTCTCCTCTGTCCCGGCCCTTACTATCGCTTCTAGGGGACCTTTTATTGGCCTCCCAAATAGCAGAGTTGCGGGAGCCATCCCGGTTGAACTATGTGGTACCTCCCGATACGCAAACAATGCGGCGGGCAGGAATTGATCCCACAGATCCGTTTTTTCGTGTGCCAGCTTTCTCAGGATAGAAATGAGAGTCCCGTTGAACCTCTCTACCTGGCCGTTCCCTTGCGGATGGTACGGACTACAATGAAAGTGTCTGGCTTGAAATAGCTTAAAAACTTCTTCCGTTAGTTTCCCCTTGAACTGAGAGCCATTATCCGTCAAGATTTGATGCGGGAATCCTAATCGGGTAAATATTGTAAGTAGTGCCTCTGCTACATGTTTTGCATCAATTGATGGCAGGGCTACCGCCTCTCCCCACATAGAACAAGTGTCCACCAGAGTAAGGATGTAACTGTTCCTCCTCTTGGTCCGAGTGAGAGGTCCCACAATATCCACTGCAACCCTCTCAAAAGGTGTTCCCACTATGGGCATTTCCCCTAGAGTTGCAGGAGCAGTCCAATGCTTTGGAGCTACCCTTTGACATTCTGGACAGGATTTGACATATCTTTTTATATCCTCCGTTATCCCTGGCCAGAAGTAATGACAAGCTATACGCTGTCCTGTGGCGCTGATCCCCATGTGACCACTGAAGGGATCGCATGCCCGAGTTCCATCACTTTATCCCTATATGAAGTGGGAAGAACCAGCTGGTTGTGACCATTTTTTCCAGTTCCTGCTTGCCTGTATAATAGTTTGTTCTTCATAAAATATTCCCCCTTGCTCGGAGGTGTGTGGCATTTGGGCAATTTTTTAAAAACATGGCTTGAGTGTCCTATCCTCAGCCTGCGCCTTCCTCATCTCCTCTGGATGAGCATTTATAGGTTCACCTTCTTCCTCCTTCTTCTGTGACCTGGTCTGCACTGTCGCCATGATCACAGGTTTCTCGGGATTACCCAAGAAGACGTATCTACACCCCAATATCAGAGGGTAGATTGGTTCATCTATCACTGCTGCTCTGATTTCTCCTTCCACATAGCGAGTTTTCACCGTTATCCTTGCGATGGGAAGTGTCATGAGTGGTATGTCCTTAGTCGCCCCTTGTATTTCCACTGTTTCTGTGGTATACTGACTTGGGTCCACTAGGCTAGACTTCACAACTGAATCATAATCCAAACCTGTATCATAAAGGCACCTTATGGTGACCCCCTTACAAATAACATCCTCACAAACTGGGGGGTGATAAGGTTCCTGCTGTCCATTAGGATTAACCTTTAATCTTTGAGTCCCCGACTTCATTGCAGCAATGTTTGAAGGTTTCCTTCTACAAAATTCGGTGTTATGGTTATCTTTCTTGCACCATTTACACCATCTTTTTCCTTGGTTCAACGGTTTTCTTTCATTGAATTTTTGGTCATTGAACTGTGAGTTTCTGTCTCGATAGTCATTTCTTGGCCGTTCAAAGTTTGTCCTGCCCTTATTACCCTGTTCTCTATTTTCAAATTTATTAAATTGCTGTGGAGCTTTAAAAGTTTCTATGTGCTTCTTTTTAGAGCCACTTACCTCTGCCTGGGCTGCCTGATACCTCTCAGCGACATTTAAAACCTCCCCCAACTTCTCTGCACCTTGTTCCATGAGAAATTTTCTCATGTCTGGAGCCATGGACTCTCTCAATTGCTCAATCATGATCATCTCTTTAAGATCTTGGGTCTTCCCCAGAGCCGTCCATTTCTCCAAATAGGTTTCCAGTCTGGCAGAGAATTGGTGGTATGTCTCCCCAGACAACAGTTTGGCATTTCTAAATTTCTTACGATAAAATTCACCATTTTTTTCGTACCTTAATAACAAAGCCTGCTTTAACATGTCATAATTGTCTTGGTCTTCTCTGTTCATTTTTGCGAAGACTTCATAAGAAGTACCTCTCAGTCCCTGTGATAACTTTAAACTCCACCTCTCTCTCTCTAACCCATATGTAGTAGCTAATAACTCAAAACGTCCGAAGTACCCCTCGATGTCATCGTCTTTTTCAACAAAATGGTCTAAATGAAACCCCATAGCTGATGTTGAGGCTCCCAGACTGGGCGTAGCATCTGAGGCAAAAGGGCTGGCACCATTTTCAGGAGCCTGGCCTTGTAATTCCAGCTCCCTTAGTCGTAATTCGTGCTCCCTTTGCAACCTTCTATCTTCTGCCTCCCTTTCGGCAGTCAATCTTTTTCTTCTGCCTCCCTTTCGGCCTTTTTATCTTCTGCCTCCCTTTCGGCCTTTTTATCTTCTGCCTCCCTTTGCTGTCGTTTTTCTTCTGCCTCCACTGCTTTAGCCTCTTTGTCAGCCTCAATCTGCAGCCTCTTAATTTCTCTATCAGCCTCAATTTGTAACCTCTTCTCTTCAGCTAATCTTTCAGACTCTAATTTTCTTTTAGCCTTTTTTCTAATCTTCTTTCTTCCCGTTCAATATACTTATCAAATTCAGCCGTTACATATTGAATTAAAACCTGACCATCCATTCCCATATCCTTTGCCGTTAACACAGCAGCTGATCTGAACTTTGCCAGCTCCGCCATACTTTTTTAGACAATTTAGCAATGAGCAAGATAAAATTCCAACAACTAAAGTAATTCTAATTACTATAGTCTAAAGTAATTCTAATTAGCCAGTTAACTAATTAATTACCACTGGCTGTGAAAATTCACCAACTTTTAATTTCACTTTTAATTTTAAGGGACACTTTTAATTTTTATAATTTGTTCCCCTTAATTTTAATTCTCCCACCAGGAGATCCTAATATTACAAGTTTAGCTAATTATCCCGGACCAGCCCCCAATATAAATAGTGGATTTGATGGTACTGTATGGTTGTGATATTACCTAGTGTGATGCATGAGGTCAGCTGTGAAGGCTCCTGAGATAAATGTAGCTGTGAATTTACAGAAGGCCCTTCTTGCTACCACTTACGACCTCACACATATCTTTTTTTCTAATGAATGTGGCTACGTTAAAAATCTAGGGTACTGAATGTAAGGTGTTGTATTAGTATATACAAACACACACACACAGATATTTAATACGTCTAATAATATTAATAAAATTTATAACACACTGAACTAACTCAAGCTGTTTAAAATTTTGATATTAAATTTTCTTTAAGTTTATTTGTTCTGAACCAAGGTTTTATTTTGGTCAGAACATATGAAAGGTTTTGAAATTATTAATGAAATGCATGAATATATGGCATAATAAATGAAAGGTGTGTACATATGAATTTTACAAGACTAGTTAATATTACTACTGTTTATATTTGTAATTTATCTGGGAGAACGATTAATGGATGTGCTGTTGGGGTGGCTTCATCACTCCCAGTCTATGCCTACCAAACATTGCCCATTTACTGATGGGAGGAATACAAGTTTATTTCCCAACATGGTATGTTCTAGTTGATGGGAATATAGTTGGTGTGTAGTTAGAAACTAAGTTGGTGAATATCCAGCAGGCCAGACGCTCACGTATCTTTGACTGAGTAGTTCTGGTGCTGGAATCTGGTGGCCCCCACCTCTCCGTGCTTGGGGGCAATAAAAGGCTGCTCTGCCAAAATACTAGACTGCACGGGTCCACACTTGTATTTTACCACACAGCATTTGACACCACTTTGGTGCCAAAAAAACACTCACAGTTCAGAATTATGAATAGAGAACACAGTTATATGCTAGCAAAACTCAGCTGAGCTGCTGGCTCTAGTATGGCGTCCCTCTAAATATTGCAATTAGCTTCTGGGAATTACACCACTGAAGAATTACTGTGTCTACTACTGGACAATTTATGATGAATGGCAAAAATGCGCGTCTGAGCGCCGATAATATGTTTATCTGTGGCCAATCACCGCCTTTCCCCCTTTTCAAATTTCAAACCTCCTACCAAAAGTCAATTCAGTCATACCTCAGTCAAGTATGTATTATTGTCTCTACTTGCGTTTTTTTTCAAAAACACACTTGTTTATACATGCATTTCCTACACGAATTCTGCCTCTAGAGTTATTTTTAGCCACAACTTTCCACTAATGCCCCCTCTCTTTCATTCTAACTAGATTTTAGCACTTGAGTCTCAAGGCCGCAATTTTTTGAAAATTAGTGACATGTTTTTGTTTCAATGCAGTCGTTCGCTGATATGAACAACACAGTCTTTTGTCAATATCTTCATTATTATCTATCCGTCTGTATAAATGAAAGCATATTATTTCTCTGCTCAAGATGGGCCATCCGGCCAGCTAGGTTTTATATTCCTAACATTATTATTCAGAAAAAGTTACTTTTCAAGGTTAGTTGTTTTTTTGAAATATGTTCGAGCATCTTCTGTAATGCGTTTGCCGCTGAATTCAAATAAAAGGACTAAGTATCGCAAAAGCGTCCAAGAAATGACTGTTGCGTATAATAGCTAAGGTCCCTTTTGTCGATTTCTTTACCTTGTGTCAACTTGGGGACGTGAATTTTTTTCCTTTCCCCACCAATTGCGTCTTTTTAGCCTTGCTAGTTTCAAGCACGTGTTCAGTCATATTTTTCTTTTTGATCTTCGTTCTCATCCCGTCTACAAGGGTAAACGTTTTGCCTTCACGTCTAACAAGTTAATTTCATGGCGGGTAGTGACCCGCGGCATGGGCGATCATGTCTTCTAGTAGCTTACGCATTATTTTTTATCCCTACATTTTATCCTTGGAGATATTTTAACGTTGTATCACGGTTAATTTTATCACAGTGTGTATATATATATATATATATATATATATATATATATATATATTATATATATATATATAGCCTATATATATATATATATATATATATATATATATATATATATATATATATATATATATATATATATATATATATATATATATATACGAGGGGGAGTCAAAAATAACCTTAATATGGCAATAAAAAGTCAAAATCACGTAGTAGACGGTTGTACTACTGATATGTTTTGCCCTCCCGCTTGAGGTACTAGTGTGCGCAAGCCCGTCATTCTGATGGGAAGTATGACGTCAGCAAACCATAGCCAAGATAGCCGTCCCCTTGGAAGCATGCACGAGAGAAGAGCAGCGTGCAGTTATCCGTTTTTTGGGTAATGAGGGTGAGAAACTAGCAGACATTTATTGGAGGATGAAGAGGCAGTATGGGGACGCTTGTGTGTCGCTTCAGCAGGTTTATGAGTGGCACAGAATGTTTTAAAGTGGGGTGTCAGTTGTGACTGATGCAGCTCGCTCCGGCCGGCCTCACACTGCGACTACGCATGACGCTATCGCTGCAGTGGAACGAGTGATACGGGAAAACCGGCGGGTAACAATCGACGAGGTGGCTGGAGAATTGAAGATCAGTCATCGCTCCGCGCACCACATCATTTACGACTGCTGCAGTACCACAAAGTCTCCGTTAGGTGGGTACCAAAACGATTCATCCCCGAACTGGACGAACGTCGTGTGGATGTTTGTGAAACACTGTTACGACGTTATGAAGCTGAAGGAGATGGCTTTCTATACCGTATAGTCACTGGTGATGAATGCTGGGTCCAGTACTTCCAGCCAGAGACTAAGCGAGCCAGCATGGAGTGGCGACATTCATCATCGCCGAAAGCAAAGCAGTTCCGTACAACGCGGTCGGCCGGCAAATTGATGCTCACGCTATTCTGGGACTGAAAAGGCCCAATCCTGGAACATTACATGCCCAGGGGACTCACTATGAACAGTGAATCATACTGTAATCTGCTTCAGAACCACTTGAAACCTGCAATCAAGTCAAAACGTCGCGGCTCGCTCAGTTCTGGTGCGTTGTTACAGCATGATAACGCGCGGCCGCACACAGCTCGTGCGAAAGTAACGAAAATCACGAATCTGCGTTTGGAATATCTTCCACGTCCTGCATATTCACCGGACCTCGCACCGAGTGATTATCATGTGTTTGGACCCCTCAAGGAGGCGCTCGGTGGCAAGAAGTTCAGTACAGACGATGAGGTGAAAGAGGCTTTTCTGATTGCACCATACGTGGCTACGCAGTCAGTCAGAAAAGTTTTTTTCTCGCGGAATCCAGGCACACCTGCATTGAACGTGGTGGGGATTATGTTGAAAAGTGATTAAGTGCTTTTATTCCTATTTGTGCATATTCTGTTAATTAAAAAATGTTAAGGTTACTTTTTTTACTCCTCCTTGTGTGTGTGTGTGTGTGTGTGTATATATATATATATATATATATATATATATATATATATATATATATATATATATATATATATATATATATATATATATATATATATATATATATATATAAAATTTTCTCCCACCCTCAGTCCTTTCATCCCACATTTGCTCAATCATCTTGACGCGGAACAACCACCTTTGCTCCCAGATGGGATACAATAGTCCGGCACAACCAAAGGACTCGTGAAGGATGACAAGCATTTACATGCAAGAGACAAGGGACAGCCAGATTTGTGACAGTTAGAGGACGGGTGGGTTTTTCTAGCCGACCAATCAGCAAACACCTGACGGTCTGACCAAGACTGAGAGGCCACGCGAACGAAAGTTTGTGGCGAATTGCCCAACCCACTTTTAGACTGACAGGAGACATGAGAGAACCTAGGTCTGGGTTGCAAGATGCACGCCTGGTAATTGGTTGAGGGGAGGAGTTAGATTATCTCGGACACATTGGCTAAACCATCGATATATTGTACTGCACAGCTCGTTAGAGAGGAGGGCAGTTTTCAAGAGTGTGGTATAGAGAATAAATCCCTAAAGCTTAGCCTTATTCAATATTCAGTGTGGATAAAATATTTCATATCTGTGGTGAATTGTGTTCTTAAAGGATGTTGATAAGGGAAAAGAAGTCCATCAGAAGTCTGAGTCCACACGCTACATGTCTGATGTCTAACCAGAAATAAGTTATCAAAATGGACATTTGGCTAGCAGAATTCGCCATAGGACATCAATCATTCCTCAATTAAAAAGGAATATTTCTCGCCCACGATTAAAACGGTGGAAGCAGCATTTCCGTCACCTTATATCACGTGCGCACACATTCAATACATTTTAAAATCAAGTTCAAATCACTCGAAACCTTACTACAAAAGTCAAGCTAAAGCTCACAGTTGATTACTCATATCAAGTTCAGCTCCATCGGAAGCGTACTATCTGAGGTCAAGCTAAAGAGCTCAAAAGTTGAATCTCATATTTATACCAAGTGCAACACACTCTTAAGCGTATTCTATGAAGCAGACTCCAAAGTATATTTTATGAATCACGAGTACATATTCAAGATAATGAGTCTACATATCAAGAACATTTCGTGAAGATATCCAGTCTGGCCAGTACCCTTCGCAGATTAGACAACAGACATTTTTCATATGACAACTGTTACCTGTTGATCAACGCTATCGAAATATTATCAAACAGTGAAGGACTATATATATCGTCAACGTTCTCAGTAAAAAAGTTTTCATCAGAACGTCCTCGACTTAGAGATACCCCACTCGATATAACTTATACCTACCTGGGACATTCTATGCATACATGTGAACCATCCTACCCGGGTGAAGTATTTAGAGACACATGGACTGTGTAGATTACTCACCATTTTGGTAAAACGTATCATATCACATCATCATCCTTTCGCTTTACACAAGCTCATTCTTCTATTTAATTAACTACAATATTAATATCTCATCTGTGTTTTTGTGTGAATCGTCTTTACCATCACCCCGTTCTAACCACCACTAACTCTATATGTGTAGATATTTAATTAATGAACCCAATAATCGTTTGATCATTATCTAGTTTGTTAATGTATCACTCGTGCTGTCGGTGTTAAATATTTACATATAGGGAAATTTCTACACTCATATGAGGTTGGGGGCTTTTTCTGTTACGGGATCTAAGGGCAGAAGCTAAGGTCGTGGGGAAACAGAACTCTTTCCATAATTCACTAGAAAACATTGTCCAGTGGAAAGCCTTCGCATTCTCTTCTTCTTGTCCTTATCTCGGATAGGTCTCTATCTTTTTTTAATGAGCCAATTTCTGGAGACCTTCTACCTAATATCTCATAGGCTATTCCTGGCGAAAACTACTGTCGTAATTGCCTCAATACTCACCACACGACAGATGTGTGCAAGAGGGACATGAAGGCACTAGGCATAAATCCATCAACCTGGGCGGCTGAAGCTGTCGATCGCACCAAGTGGCTAATCTTCCTGAGGTGTCGCCTCAAATAGGGTGAAAAGAACTCTCAGAAAAAGCAGAAGAGAAAAGAACACAATGAAAGCAACACTAGACCCAAAAACCTCAGAGGCGCATTCTCACGTAAAAAATAAAGATCTTTATTCGTATGCAGTTTGAGTGACTATTTTACAAATTTCAATAAAGAAGTTTTCAAGGAGAATTACATGTTATTTTTTATTTTTTTTATTTTTGTTTTTTTTGTTATAACTTTTTAATTTGACTTTCTTTCCACCTTTAAAAGCAAAACTCAGGTACATTTTACATGAAATACAAGAAAGATACACTTGAATAATACATATAAAACCGTGTGCGCAACTCTCACTTCCCATAGTGTACATAAACAAGTTAAAAAAAATAATTAATAATAATTTGATAAATAAAAATACTTTTTAAAAAAATTAAATAATAAATAATTAAGAATTTTATATAGATTAACTTGAATAACAAAGAAATTAATAAAGTGTATTTACTTTTAGAAAGAATTTAAAAAAAAAATTAAAAAAAAAAATATTAAATAAATAAATTAATATGGTTTATAGCTAATCAAAAAATCCCGGTTTAGTATTCACTACAAACATATTATTATAAAAATCGAAAACTTACACTTTGCTCCCACACTTTCACATTGTACAATCCATGAGCTACTGTTAAGAATTTCCGAAATAGGAGGTCAAAACATTTGAGAAGAAACATGAAAGAAGAGAAAAAAAAAAAAAAAAAAAACGCACCTACATACCGATATATACATATCATTCCGTACATACCTACGTTCGCTCCGTTTTTTATTTATTTTTTAAAAATTATATTTTATTTTATTTTAAATTTATTTATTTATTTTTAAATCCTTTTACAATTTACAAACACCCTGTACATTGTATAATGCATATAATAAAATAAACACGTAAAACTCTCACATCACTGGCACATTTGAAAGTAAAGTTTTTCCAAATAAAAACCTTCACATACCCATTGAAACTTGCATCCAAAAGCCAAAAACATGGCTTATAATTATTTAAAAACATATGTACAGTCATTTCTAGGTTTGAAATAAGTTTTCTGCCCTCCCCACCCTGACTCAACCCACCTCCTCACTTTTCAACCTTTGATTATATTGTGTTTTTTGTAAGAATAATTTTAGAGAATAAGTGGGGCGTTGGTACTGTTTCCCTTCAAACACCGCGCAGTTCCTATTCACTACATATCCAGACTAAAAATATTTAAATTCCACCACTATCAGGCTAGGCTCAAAAGTTTATCAGGTTCCTCTCTACCAACCATTTGTTGTGTGCACACAACTTTGGTAGGGAATTCCCAGCATGATTCAAAGCTTCTAAAATAAAACATGTCTATAATGCGTTGGAAAGTAGACCATCAATTTTTTCAAAATTCCTATTGTTGGAGTGAAGAATACAGTAAAAAAACAAATGATCTTCTGTCTCTGTGTATTGGTATTACATAATTTGAATTTTGGGAGGTTTTCACTGGGAACAAGTCTTTGTTAATGGGTGTCATGTTATATAAATAATCTCTATACGTGACTTCCTTTGCGAGTGGAGAAGTGCGTAACTGTGTAGGCTCTTAAAAAATAGGTTGGTAATCAGTTATAAAATAATAGTACCACGTTTTCTCCTTGTACTAATGAGGGTTCTTGTACATATAGATTCCTGTAAATGGACGTGTGTTTTTGTTGTAATAAGGTGTGTTTCTTGT